>CM050848.1:31319481-31361981 GCA_027580175.1 Siniperca scherzeri
TGGCGTTAGTGTTCATAGAGGTGGAGCTGTTGCCAAAAGCCTCCAGGATGGTGTAGACCGCCTGCCACTTCTCAGCTGTGTCACCAAAAAAAAAAAAAAAAGTTTAAATTGTATCTCATCATTTGTTCTAGGGGATCAGTGTAAACTTTTGCAAACTGGCTATCTAGAATTCTGTTCCCTGATGTTTTTCAGTAAATACTTCAGCAGTTTGTCTACATGCAACTTATTAGATACTTATACAGATGACAAAGTTCCAGCGCATAGACAGAACCTGTTATAAATTACATCAGAGACAACCATGATGCTAGTGAGTCTGCAACAGGTAAATTATACACAGTACTGATCATAAACTGAAAGGAACAAAGCTATCAAGAACACCAGCATTAGTGTGGGTGCATATGGAAATTAACTGCTATACTGAAAACAGTCCAACAACTGCTCCAACACAGGTACAGTAACAGCTAAAACAGAGTGCTTAGCTGTGACATACTGTATGTTGTTGAAACTCACCCAGTAACTGTATACAGTAGGGGTTTTATGGAGTAAATACCATTGGGTTGTCCTCACTGTTGTCAGGAGGGTTTGTAGGTGTCTCGACCTGAATTTCATGAGTACCTTGACCACTTCTGATTTAGCATGGGGAATAAAAACACAGACTGAACTTTCATTAAGAATAACTCCAGTTAATTGCAACTTGGATATTTTCATAGTTTTGGAAGAGAAAACAAAGGCGCACAGTAAAATTATCACCAAAACTATCCGCTATAAACATCCATCACAGTTTGAAGACTTACTTCCTGCTTCAACTTTGACCTACTGTACTTGCCATAGTTGTGCACACACAGTTTTCCTGTGCAATGAGGGATTATAGTGACATTTCTGGTGTGTTCAGTTTAAATTTTACCTCGTAATAAAGTGGTTTAGATAAACTGTTGGTATATTTACAGTATTGGCACGTATGTTTTTTTATGGAAGTTTAGAAAAGTGGGGGCCATATTAGATTCGAAGACAGTTTGCAGTTCTGTTATCTCTTGACCAGAGAAAAATTCTCACAAACTCATCATCAGTTCCCACTGCAGGATACAGGACAATGCAATACAATTCAGTCTCACAAATCATATGAAAGTCCTGTATAACTCGGTCAGAGAACTTCCAAAGCCTACTCTACATCCATCTATCCCTCTACTGTATGCTTACAAGTATTTTTGTAATGACTCTGCTGTCCTCTTGTCTGTCTGCACACTCACCAGAGAAGATTTTGCCAGTGCTCCCGGCGATGGACACCAGGTACTGGACCAGGTGCTGGCAGTTGGTGGTCTTGCCGCTGCCGGACTTGCCCATCAGCACGATGGACTGATCCTGTCGGGTGGTGAGCAGGTTGCGGTAGGCCGACTGGGCCACAGAGTAGATATGAGGAGCCGAGTCCTCTCGCCGACAGCCTTTGAACATGTGCATCACCTGATGGGGGAGGAAGAAAGGGAAATTAAGAAGATCCACATACAGGGGAGGACCACAAAAGGACAAACACAAAAGCAGAAAGGCATTAATAAAGAGCCACAACTACAGTGTGGCCAACCTAGCATTTCTGGCAGTTATTCAATATTTGTGACAATCGTCAAGCTTGACAGGTGGTCTGCAAGCTTTATCAACATATGATTAAGACATTTTTATATTTCTGCACAGTTCTCACACATCCTAGAAAACTTGGGAAATTTCAAATTACATTACACTGCAAAACTGCCTGAATAACATTGTGTGTTCTTTCAAAATAATTTACATATTTTCATGTTTTCCATTTGCTGAGAGCAACTTGTCTAATGAACCCACAAGAGCCAAACAAGAAGCCCATTTTAGGAATGCAAAGCTTTATTTTTTTGGCTTGAATTTTTCAGCTAAAAATGTATGGACTGCTTGTGTTATTTGCAAGACATGGACACCCAAATGCTATAACAACAATATCAACTGGCCCCTGTCAGCTTACCTTCTCAGAGTACATGGAGGGTGTGCTAAGGGGGTTGATGACTACCATGTTGGGTCCAGCGTAGGTGTGGATTAGGTTGCCTCCATAGCGCTGCCTCAGGCAGTGGATCACACTGGATTCATTCAGATAGAGCAGGGAAGCCAGGTCCTCTGATTGGTCGTATGATGGAGGGTTGGCCTACACATAGAGAGATGATGATGATGATGGCCTTCAACTAGCAACCGATAGATACATAATTTTTAACCCCTGGACAATTAGTTGAAATTTGAGCTAGTCTAAGGTCCAGTGGTACTATAAGATGATCCATGGACAAAAGTGCATCTGGGTTCAAGCACTTGAGGGTCAAGTAATGCGAATCAGCAAGGAGGAATGCTGAGAGGCACTGGGAAACCCCTATTCTTTTTCTTATTGCCCAACTGCTTCAAAGTTTGTAATTCTTTAATCAAACTGATGTGTCATACATTTGATTAACTGTTAACCAGGAGGTGCACCATTATCACCAATGCTGTCCTATTTGAGCCTGCAATGAAAGCCTGACTGAACCTATTTCTGAAAGGTGGAGTGAATCTTGCAGCCTTGAAAGACTTTAGCGGTTTTCTTTATCAGTTGTCTGCAATCAATTACAATGAATATTACATTGTTGTGTATAAATGTCCCTCATGAGAAGAGTTTGGAATTCTTAAGATTCTATCTTGACCTATGTGTTACAATACCTTTGTTGTTGGATATGGTGAAACATTTTGTAAAATAACCCTTCTCCCATCATATGTATATGTAGAGTATACAAGTATGAGAAAACACTATAATAATAATTGTTTTCAAACAACACAACATACATTTTCAGTGGTGGTTTAATCCACATTTGTATTTCTGGCAGCAGGATGGTATATGTGGGATTGAGTGAAAATAAACAATGTGTATGTATTCATGGTAATAAAGGAGCATGTCTATGAAATAAGCATTCAACACGTCAACATTTTTCCAATTTTTCCAATGCAGTTATTTTTCCAATGCAGTTATTCAAGTGAAATTTAGACCATACATTGGTATTAAAGCAACGAAACTACAGATAAAGAAATTGTAACATTCCATTCCATTAAAAAAAAGTGCAATAAAGTGGAATGACACAGGAAGAAAGTACTGAAATGTATCTAATAGGCTTTGTTTGCAATGGCAGCTTCCAGATGCTACCTGTACAAAGAAACTAATCTCTCAGTGTTCAGGTAAGATTTTGGCCCATTCCTCTACACAGACAGTCTTTACATCTTGAAGATTCCAGGGGGCCGCTGGTGAATCTTGATCTTCAGTTCCTTACACAAATGTTCTATTGGTAAGTCTGGTGATTAACTGGGCCACCTTTATTTTCTTCCTCTGGAACCAATCAACCAATCCTTTGCAGTATGTTGTCCTCATTGTCCTGCTGGAAGGTCCACCTGCGTCTCATCCTCATCGTCCTGGTGGATGGCAACAGACTTTTCAAGAATTTCAATGCACATGACTCAATGATTTGCATTCTGCCGGTACCATGAGAAGAGAAACAGCCCCATACCATGATGCTTCCACCTCCAAACTTCATTGTAAGTATGGTATTTTAGGGTCATATGCAGAGCCATTTCTTCTCCAAACATGGCGCATCGTATTGAAGTGCTTTGAGTGGTCGGAAGACTAGAAAGGCACTATACAAGTACAGTCCATTTACCATATTGTTACTGAAAATTTTGATTGTTGTCTCATCTGACTACACTACATTCTCCCAGTAATCTACAGGCTTCTCCAAATGTTGCAAACTTCAAATGAGCTTCAACATGACTTTTCTTCAGTAACGGAGTCTTCCAGGGTGATTGTGCATGGAGACCGTGGCAATGGAGTGCATCTGAGGAGCTCCTGTGTGTGGTCGGTTGATGGTGGAGTGATGTTCCTTCCACTTGCAGATAATGGCCCCAATGGTGCTTATAGGAACATTTAGGAGTTGTGATATCCATCTGTAACCAGTGCCATTGCTATGTTGCTCAATAATGTTATTGCGAAGGTCTTGGGAGAACTCTTTGCCCCTGCCCATCATGAGATGTTTCTTGCATGACAGCTTGGTAACAAATGATTTGTTTACTTGTATTCAGAGGTGGGTAACTCTTTTTCAAAGAGTGGACGTACTAACCTATCAACATGCACAAACCCAGCTATTTCTAATTAGCGCAGGTAGGAGAACTTATTAGTGGTTTAGTGCTTTTTCTTACTGTGTTCAATATTTTTTTCCTGTCATTCCACTTTATTGCACATAACTTTTTTTATGGATTGGAATATTACAATTTCTTTATCTGTGTAGTTTTATTGAGTTAATACCAAGGTCTGGTTTAAATTTCATGTGAATCGCTGAATTGGAAATGTGTTAAATGAAAAAACTGTTGATGTGTTTAATACTTATTTCCCCCCATCAGGCATTGGACACACAGTTGGCTTGTTAATTGACAGTAAGAAAATTATTAATAAAATAATATCTCCAGACTTATCCTTTAAATTTAATGCAGATATCAGTAGGAAGGTGGTCTTCTTTTAGGATACTAAGGTGCTTATGTCATCAGTAAACAGCATACTGAGAAGAACAGCATTTGCATTCCTGTAACTTTTATCCTACCATTGTAAAAAGGGTTCTTCCCTATCTTCTCTCTTCCCTTTTTTTCCCTCAATAAAATACACTAATAGTGATTCTCCAGATTTTTAGATAGACCATTAAACAGGGAAGTCAATTACATCATTACATCATCAACCAAATTGACTTAAATAAAAAAGCTGTTTGTTCCAGAAAACACATTTTCTGAGATTTTAGAAACATCTGATTGGGCCACTGTGGCCAAGTAAGCAAATGTCAACAGTTGGCAGTTGCCGATTGCCATACTTCCCAACTGTCCCCTCTGACCTCTCCTCTGCCTATCTTATCATTCCTGGCAGCTGTCAGTGTCCTCTGTGGCCATCTGTGGCAGCCTGACACTCTGCCTCCGAGTCTCTCTCAGGCAGATTGAGTGACAGGTGGAGAGTAGACCTCCTTCATCCTGCCCAGGGACAGCTGATGCCAGTTAGCTTCAGGCTAGCTCTGCATCTATTTTTTTCTATTGTACATGGTACCTGCTGAATAAATAATTAACTAAACTACACTTCATTCTGATTTATTTGAAGTCGAAATCTGGCTTGACTGACGGCATTTTATGAATGTCAAATTTGAATGTGCCTGTGGCATCAAAGAAGACCAAAACAAAGTATGAGCCATCAATGAATTTTCTAATTTTAAACAGTCAATACAACACAATTTTTTTTAGAATTAAATAGATAATACAACTACATTCCGATACTGTGATATACTGTGAAATACTGTGTTTTGTGATAAAAAAAAATTTGTACTGTACATCCTCGATTGACATGATGACATCTGAATCAATCTTACAAAAGATAAATGTTAAAAATGTTATACTATAAAAGCATTAAACTGGTATGGATGAATGGTGTTTATCAAACAGTACATACAGTACAGAGCTGCTGAATCAGAACAAATTTCTACTGGTGCACCATCATTAACCATTTGTAGCCATCTCCCATTCACCTTTTCTATGTCGTCTTCGTCCACATCCAGTGTTGTCCCATCATGCTCCAGTGTGATTTTCATCTTGCCCTCTGGCAGGGAGCCAGCTTCTGTCTTCACCACGGTGGCTGGGATAAGAAAAGATAGGAAACACTGATAGCTAGTAGCCTGATGGAAGTGCTCGTACTCATCTGTTTATTTTAACTGGCTAATTAAAAGGCAAAACCCAAGCAGGAAAAGTTTATGATTTTCATGTTTAAAACTTTGAAGCTGAAGACTACCACATGGATGGACCCAGGGCTTCTCAGACCACTTACAATCTGAAGAGACAACACAACCTTTTCCCTCTGATGACAGAAAAAAAAATTTAATCTGATAACTTTTTACCACCCATGTCTAGAACTATGAGCATTTTTCCTGGACAGCTGGTACTATGAAAGGTTAAATAAATATGAACATGTAATTTATGGATTGATAGATTTCTGTTAATAGTGGATGTTTTCAAAAAGAATTCCTGGGGGGTATTCCATCAACGCAGCTAATGAAATCTCTGACCTGTATTCATTCTTCTCTGTTACATCTCAACAGGAGCCACCTCAATATCCAGAAAAGTTTGTAGCAACAAGTGAAACTTAAGTACAAAAACATTTTCCAGAGTGGTATGTAGCCTATAATGAACATAATATATTTTGTCTTTTATGTGTGTGTGTATGTCTATGCATATACTATGTACGTAGGGATGTACAGCAGGTAAAATAAACACTGAACACGTCACCATTTTTCTCAGTAAATATGTTTCTTAAGGTGCTATTGAAATGAAATTTTCACCAGATGTTGGTAACAACTAATGAAATCAACACATGCAAAGAAATCAAACCATAGATGTCCATAAATTAAGTTATGTGTTATAATGTTAAATGACACAGGGAAAAAGTATTGAACACATGAAGAAAGGGAGGTGCAAAAAGGCATAGAAAGCCAATCCTGCCCCTTGTCAGTGCAAATTAATATCAGCTGGTTCAGTCCCAACTGATGGCCTATAAAAAGGTGTCTCATTACCAAGGTGTCACAAAAGAAACATCTCATGATGGGTAAAAGTAAAGAGCTCTCTCAAGACCTTCGCAACCTTATTGTTGCAAAACATACTGATGACATTGGTTACAGAAGGATTTCAAAAGTTCTGAATGTTCCAGTGAGCACTGTTGGGGCCATAATCTGGAAGTGGAAAGAACATCATTTCACCATAAACCGGCCACGACCAGGTGCTCCTCGCAAGATTTCTGACAGAGGAGTGAAAAGAATTATCAGAAGAGTTGTTCAAGAGCCAAGGCAAACTTGTGGACATCTTCAGAAGGACCTGGGATTAGCAGGTACAATTGTTTCAAAGAAAACGATAAGTAATTCACTCAACCGCCATGGCCTGTATGCACGCTCACCACTCAAGACTCCATTACTGAAGAAAAAGCATGTTGAAGCTCGTTTGAGCTAGTCTAAGGTCCAGTGGTACTATAAGATGATCCATGGACAAAAGTGCATCTGGGTTCAAGCACTTCACAACATTTGGACAAGGTTGTGACATACTGGGAGAATATAGTCTGGTCAGATGAGACCAAAATTGAACTCTTTGGATGCCATAATACACACCATGTTTGGAGGAAAAATGGCACTGCACATCACCCCCAAAACACCACACCAACAGTGAAGTTTGGAGGTGGAAACATCATGGTGTGGGGCTGTTTTTCAGCATACAGTACTGACAAACTTCATGTAATTGAAGGAAGGATGAATGGGAAAATGTACAGAGACATTCTTGATGAAAATCTGCTGCCATCTACCAGGATGATGAAGATGAAACGAGGGTGGACATTTCAGCAAGACAATGATTCCAAACACACAGCCAAGGAAACTCTCAATTGGTTTCAGAGAAAGAAAATAAAGCTGCTATAATGGCCCAGCCAATCACCTGACTTGAATCCAATTGAAAATCTATGGAAAGAACTAAAGATCAGAGTTCATAGAAGAGTTCTGAAGACTGTTTGTGTGGAAGAATGGGCCAAAATCACACTTCAGCAATGCATGCGACTTGTTTCTCCATACAGGAGGCGTCTTGAAGCAGTCATTACCAACAAAGGCTTTTGTACGAAGTATTAAATGAATTTCAGTAAGCGTGTTCAATACTTTTACCCTGTCATTTAACATTGTTATACATCATTTATGGACATCTATGGTTAGATTTATTTGCATGTGTGGATTGTATGGGTTGTTACCAACATCTGGTGAAAATTTCATGTCAATAGCACCTTTAGAAATATATTTACTGAGAAAAATGGTAACATGTTCAATACTTATTTCACCTGCTGTATGTAGCCTACAATGTATATATGTATGTGTACGTATGCTTGTATGTATATGCAAGTTTCATTATTTACCTCTTGTAACTATCCCTAATGTTTGTTTTTAATCTTCTGACCTTGGAAAGCACTTAGTGCTTATTGTTTGAAAAGAACTACATTTTATAAATAAAATTATTATTAAATGTGAACTGTGTGTTAAAATAGTATCTGTAAATATGTACCATTTTAGCCACCAAAAAACAGGCGGATGCCACTGCTACCCTGTGGGGAACCACCACCTGAGGACCTCACACCTGCAGAGGAGCAGGCGTTGAGCTACAACCGGGGGCGCTCACTAATAGAGGGAATAGAGGGGGGGGCCTCCTCAGACATCATTCCCCAAGGTACTCTGGAGCAATATGTACAAGGTATTGTCTACTGCTTTTCCTCAACAGGTATCAGTCTCTCAATGGTAATAACGGTAGGCCTGTATCTTTCAGTGAGTGGCGACACTATATGTCTGCTAGATGCCCAAGACTTACCTGACCCATGTGTGAGTAGGTCTTTTGTTAAAACACATGTGCTCTTATACAATTCTTTCTTCTTTTGCTTTATCAACTGCAGTGTTCTTCTATTCTGCAGGGAGATGGTGCCAGCCTCTGGCCCTTGATGAGGAGACTGTCTGCAGTCACAGATGCCAGAGGTAAGAGTAAGACCAAATGTGGATGTGTCCGCATTCTACAAATGATGTATAACCATACACCCTTCTTCAGGACATGGCCGGAACAACAAGTACGTTAACAAGGAATGAAGTGAGTAACTCTTTATATTGCTGTTATCAACTACATAATCAGCTACTATTTAACACATTTTCTCTTTCACAGGATGTTTGTTCAATATACAAGTGTCAACTGCTCATTGGCTTGAATGCTAAAAAATTAAGAAGTTGGACATAAATTAACTGGAGAATAATGTTAGTATAAATTTAAATTAACTGGAGAATGTACTGTCTTCACAGCTGGAACAAAATGAGTGAATTAATAAATAACTTCTAACACAACTTTGGCACACTTTTCTTTCTTAAATTATACATTCTAAGCTTTCAAATAAAAGGTTTCACTCCAAAATAAAGGTTACCATGAATAAAATGGGGATTAACTGAATTAGGTCTTCAGTCTCAGAACACAATATATGTGATGCGAGTGCGAAAAGACACTTGACAGAACTGTCTTTTGGTATAATGTTTCCACCGTCGGACATTCTTTGACACAGCTAAATTAAGCTTGACAGTTAGCCTGCTACGGAGCATGCTAGTTCAGCGGTATAAGTTACCTTGGTCACTGAGTAGGGAATCCTATAAGCCACAGTAATGGAACGGATCTCTCAATTAAATTAGAGAGACTTATCAAAATAAGCCAGGATTTTCCTTTATCCACCTTGATGGAATAACCCCCTGGTCATAAAAATAATCCAGGTACTGTACTGTGCACAGCAGAGAATGCAACTGAAACTTTGAAAATATGGTGTTAAGGGACTAAAAATGTTTTAAAGTCACAGCCAAAGGCAGACAAGCAAGAAAGCTGAAGACATGTTGGACCATGACTGTACGACACGACTTTGTAAGTTGTAATATGTTGTGCCCAAAGTTTTACAGAGACCTGGCTCCACCACAACATCCTGGATCAAGCTATTGCACTTGACGGGTGGACCACCAGCATGTCCACACCCCCACCAGGGGAAGCAATACCCTGGACCATGTTTACACCAACATTTCTGGCAGCTACAAAGCCCTCCACCACCCCCATTTTGGTCAATCAGACCATATTTCACTTGCTTCTCCTGCCCACGTACTCCCAGCTAATTAAAAGGGCCAAACCATCAAAAAACAGTTAAAGTGTGGAGAGATGAAACTACAGCTGCTCTACAGGACTGTTTTGAGTACACAGACTGGCACATGTTCAGAGATGCTGCCATCCAGGAGAACCACATCAACCTTGAGGGATATACGTCATCAGTGACATCATACATCAGCAAATGTGTTGATGATGTAGTGATCACAAAGACAATAAAATCATTCACCAACCAGAAAGCCTGAATGAATGGAGAGGTGAGGGCACTAACCAGAGCCAAAAAAGCTGCCTTTCGATCAGGTGACAAGGAAGCTTACAACACAGCTAGAACAAGACTGAAAGCTGGCATCAAGGAGGCAAAGTGGAGACATCAGGAGAGACTGGAGAGAGACCTCAATACCAACAACACCAAAGATATGTGGCCAGCAATCCAGACCATCACAGGCTACAAAAGCAGGAGTGCCTCCATTGTGTGTGAGGCCACGTCCCCAGTTGAGCTTAACACATTTAATGCTCGCTTTGACCGCCTCATGAGCTTCCTGTTAAGATACAGTTGCTCTATGGGACTCTTATTTTGAAAAAATAGCCTTCTCCTGAGTTCCCTCTTAAGGTACAGTTACTTTCTGGGTCTTTTATTTTAAAAAACTAGGTTCATCCCTAGTTAACATACAGTGACCGTTGGGGGCTTTTATTTTGAAAACAACCTCACCCCGACTTGCCTGTTATGATAAGGTTAACATATTGGGCTTTGAAAAAATGCATTTCCTGCAGAAAATGCGTGTGAATGCTGAAAGCTGAAATGATTTTGAAAGCATTGTTGTAAATGCAGAAATGTGAAATTAAGTGCCTAAAAAATCTAAAAGCTCAAATGCATTGACTGCACTGCTCAAAAACAGTGAGAGCAAAATTGCCCACAAAAGGGTTTGACATTTTCTAAATTGGAATGTTTAAGAAGGAAATGGTGCTATATGTGCAAAAAAGCCAAGTAATCCCATCTCACCCAGAGAAAAACCATCTTTGTGGACTAGCCAGACTTTCTCTGATCCATACCAGGCCTGCTCCGCTGCGATCTGCTCCTCTGTCTTCACCTGGTGTACAGAAAGGACAAGGAGAAAAATTAGTGGACAGCAGGGATGAGGAAATTATTATTGTCAAGCCGCATCACTGAAGCTGAGAGCACCTGAACATATTAATTAGCCACACAACACTCAAGAGTCAAAACACCACACATGCATGTATCAAGGTGTACCGCTCCTTCGCCATGCCAATCTTTAATACAAAAGATACAAAGCCCATGCAGGTTGCTTCTATCAGCCTGATATGTCATGAAAAGAAACGGTCACGTCATACCATTGTTACAAATAGCAGCTTAGGTCAATGAAAAAACAAGACCTGCCAAAAAGCATTGGGGGGGGTTTGCAATGAGCATCCATGGGTTGAAAATGCTTCCTATACAGTGACAAAATGACAATGTTATTTGGAAATGCAGATCAGTTCAAACAAATGTCATCAACAGTCATTAACTGTCAGAGGAACACATTAGTAAGATGTTACTTGAAAGGGAATGTGCTATAAAGTTGAAAAGCAGTGGATGGCCGACCACCATTGAGTCTGGTTCTGTCCAAGGTTTCTACCTCTTAAAGAAAGTTTTTTCTTGCCACTGTTGCCAGGTGCTTGCTCATGGTGAGATTTGTTGGGTCTCTGTAAATAATATTATAAAGAGTACGGTCTAGACCTGCTCTATAGGAAAAGTGAAATGAGATAACGTCTGTTATGAATTGGCGCTATGTAAATAAAATTGAACTGAAAAGCACAGCCAGAGTGGAGTGCTGTAAATTGAAAAAAAATCATCACTGGACGATATGCACCAAGCTATCACCCAGGTTGTTGGAGGGTGTTATATATATTGATATTACAAGTAGGGCTTGTACCTTAGTCAGGCATTTGTTTTTCTTTATTGACAATGTTAAATTACTGACAGTTGACTCAACTCCTGGTTGAAACCTAAATGTTTTTTTTTAGTTTTTTTTTTAGGAGTAATAAAAAAACTGAGGATTTGTTTTGTTTTTTGTCATTAAAAGTTTTTATTCACTTACGTATACATAAAACAGACAGTATCCTCATATTTGTTTACAAGATGTACAAAAGGCCTGTGATAAATGAAGATATTTAGAACAACCAAAATAGATATCTACCAGTCAACAGTACAACCAAATCATTAGTCGCATGCTGGCAGCTAACCTGCAGCACGCTGTGCTGTCCTCCTCACGAAGTTGACTATTTACATCACCTGTTTCCCCTCGCTCTTCTTCTTCCTCTTCTCTGCCCACCATAAACAGCCACGCACCCTCTGCTGTCACTAACTCCCCCTTGTGGATTGATCATAGTGGTGCTTGGAGCCCGGATCCCTCTAGTACTACTTTTAAAATTCCTGTGGTAATTTTGCATAGGTCCTTAATATGAAACAGACACAGCCAACACAGCAGTATTATTACTGCTGTGTGGGCTGTTTCTTAACTTAACTTAATAAAGATCTGGGCCAGAACCCTACTTCCAGTCTCAACCTCAAATCTGAACCAGCACAGACTTTTTAAGATGGCTCTTCTCAATGTAAGATCCCTCTCTAACAAAACGTTTATTTAAAATGATTTTATCTCTTCAACTGACTTCTACTTTAGATTTCATGTTTTTAACATAATCCTGGTTACGTCCTGGTGATCACAGTCAGCTGGCTGAATTGTGCCCTCCAGATTATGACTGCTTTAGCTGCCCTAGGGTTGTGGTCGAGGTGGGGGCCTTGTTACTGTCTATAGGAAGCATTTAAAGTGTAACCTCATAGCTTGCAATGATTTTTCCTCCTTTGAAGTGCTCATGTTTAAACTTGGTGGGCCCCTCCCGGTCATATTTGCTAATATTTATCGCCCCCCTAAACCAGCTGGCTCCTTCTTGTTGGAACTCCCTGAGTTTTTATCTAGTCTTGTTTTAAATTATGATAGAATTGTTCTTTGTGGTGATTTTAATATTCATGTTGATGACTCTAATGCCCTTACTGCTGATTTTTTAAATATCACTAACTCTTTTAACTTACAACATGTGTCTGGCCAAACTCATTCCTGTGGCCACACCTTAGACCTAGCCTTTACTTTGGGCTTGAAAACTCCATATGTGGAAATCAGGGACATGTTTGTATCCGATCACCTATGCATTGTTTTTAACTGTGAATTAGAGGCTGCTAGTACTGTCTTATCCCGCTCTAAGTACACACGCGTCCTTAATGAGCATAGTGCCTCAAAATTCTGTACATTGTTAAATTCTCCTGGCAATGTGTTTCCCGATTCCTCCAACACCAACGATTTGGTTGATTCTTTTAACTACCTGTGTTCTTCAACCTCAGATCTCATAGCTGCTCTGAAAAATAGGCCAAACTCAAAGACTAGAAAACAGCCATGGTTAAATAACAGTATTCGAAGCTGTAAAAAGAAATGCAGAAGAGCAGAACACAGATGGAAGAAATCAGGTCTCTAGGTCCACTTTGTGGCCATGAAAGAGTTATTACTCTTTTATAATAGGATGGTGAAGAATGCAAGAACATGTCATTTCTCTGCACTTATTTCTGCCCATGAGCACAACCCCAGATTCCTATTTAAGACTGTGGATCAGTTAGTTAACCCAGCCTCTCCTTGTGCCCCTGCTGATTGTGATGCTGATTGTGAAAAGTTTCTTTTGCACTTTGCTGGTAAGGTGGAGTTAATAAGATCTGATATCACCCCCAACCCTGCCTTTTTTAGATGTGGATCCGCTCAGGGATACTTTGAGCAATTTTTCTGCTGTTACTCTGCCTGAACTCGCAGACATCATGTCTCTTATGAGCGTATCCTCCAGCCCTCTGGACAAAATCCCAACTAGGTTTTTATTGGAAGTTATGGATTGTATTGCGCCCCTTTTACAAATTATTTTTAACAGCTTGCTGTCTACTGGCTGAGTCCCACCCTGGGCTTGATCCCACCCTCCTGGATAACTATCGCCCAATCTCCAAATTGCCTTTTATTTCGAAGATTCTCAAAAAACTTGTATCTAAGCAGCTTCTTGCTGCTGTGGAAAACAATAATACCTTTGAAAAGTTCCAATCTGGCTTTCGTCAACACCACAGCACTGAGACAGCCCTTCTCAAAGTCACTAATGACCTTTTAATGAATGCAGACGCAGGCATGTGTTCAATTGTTGTGCTGCTGGACTTAATTACTGCCTTTGACACAATTGATCATGGCATTCTTTTAGATAGACTGAAGCACTGGGTGGGCGTATCTGGCACTGCACTAAACAGGTTCTCATCTTATCTGTCCAATCGGAAATTCTGTGTCGGCAATTCTGTGTCGGCATTAATAACTTCATGTCATCCCACATCCTGTGCACTTCTCTCCAAACTTCCTTAGAATGAGCCAGTACTGGGTTTGAAGAGTGATCATGTGCTCCTGTTCGATTTTGATCCAGCTCAGCTCCAGGTCTGTTCCCTTCCAGTGTTTAGCCAGTCTAGATATTTCAAACACTAGATTATATAACTTACATTGGGGAGACCCATACTTCCTATATCCCTCGGTGACCAAATTGTGGGGCAACCACCATTTTAATCACATTAATTTTCCCCCATAGAGTAAGCTTCATTTATCCAGGTTCATTTTTATCTTCTGGAAGAGTGGCTCCTTATTTGAGAGCATTATTTCATCCAAATTCGGATTTAGTTGAATACCTTCATATTTCATACCTGAAGGCATCCATTTGACATCCAAGGCATCCAAGTAATATCCCCAGGGTGAAATGTATTCGATATAGGCATACTCTCCGATTTGTGTCATTTTATCTTATAACCTGATAATTTAGAATAAGAGTCGATACATTCACCCAATTACAAAAGGAGACAACATAAGGAACCCCCACTCCACCCAGTCAAAAGCCTTCTCTGCATCGAGTGAAAAGGCTGCCACTGATTCAGATATGTAAGATGCATAAGCCTTCACATGTTATCAACTGAAGACCTGTTTTTAATGAAACCTACTTGATCACCATTTATAATGTCTGGTAGTATTTTCTCTCTATGTGACGCCAGTGTCTTTGCCGAGATCTTATAATCTACCCCCAGGAGATTTACAGATCTGAAATTAGATGGGTCTGAAGTATCTCTGTCATTTTTAGAGATAAGAGAAATTAAAGCATCATTAAATGTACCAGGTAAAGAGCCTGTTTCAAATGCCTCTGCATACACCTCATGTAGAGAGCCAGTATATCAACATATTTCTTGTAATATTCAACCGGGAAGCCATCCAAACCTGGTGACTTCCCGGTTTTCATGGATGAGATAGTAGCTCATCAGAGACTGTTGGCAGCTGAAGAATTGAGAAAAATGACACTACTTCTTCCGTGCTAGGTGCACAGGTGGATATCTAAAGATCCTGGCAATAGTCTACCATCCCCCCCTTCGTAAAAGTTGGTTTTAAGTCTAAATAAGGCATATTCGGCTTTTTTGTTATATATGTCATGCAACTGATATTTCAGATTGCAAATAGTTTTGTATCAATTATCTGAGTAGTGCCTTGCCAACTCTTTCTCCAGATTACATATCTCTTCATCTAATGTTGTTTTCTTTCTTTGCATTCTCTTTCTTCACTTTTGAAGAGTGAGTGATGATTTTCTCTCTTATGTCTGCCTTAGATGCTTCCCAAACAGAGGATATTTTTTCTGTGGAGCCAATATTAATTTCAAAAAAGGATTTAAGATCCTCTGATAATGCGTTGCTAAATGATTCATCTTGCAGCAGTGTAGTATTAACCTTTCAACGACCTCTTTTGACCTTATCTGTATTCAAGTCAACATACAACTCCACTGTGCTGTGGTCACTGAGAGCGATTGCACCTATCTCGCAGTCCACAACCGAGTCTATTAACGTGTTAGATATCAGAAAAGAAAGAAAAAAATCAATCCACAAATGAGACTTGTGGCAGTGAGAGTAAAAAGTGTATTCTCTCTCACGTGGATTCACTATCCATATATCCACTAAACTCAAGTCCTCTGCCAACATCTGGATTGCAGCTCTATCCCTAGGTGAAGATTTACCACTGGGCTTACTTTTATCGATCATCCCATCCATTACCTGGTTGAAATCCCCTGCCAGTATAACTTGCCCCTCCATATTTCCTATCACTTTATTAATTTCATTAAAAAAATCAGGTTCTTCCTTGTTAGGTGCGTATATATGGTTGATCATGGCTTTGATACAAATAAGTCTAGCTTCACTGTCATTGTGTTGTTTAAGCATAACAAAACTTAAACTTTTATTTATGAGAATCATCACCCCCATTTCGTTTACTTAAGTAGGAACTATGAAAAACTTTCCCTACCCAGCCTTTTTTAAATTTCACTACCTCTTTCATCCCACGTTATATGAGATTCCAGGATAAATGCTATATGTGCATTTTTGGATTTCAAATATGCCAGAACCCTCCTCCTTCTAATTTGGTCCCCACATCCATTTATATTCCATGATATTATATTAATGTACCTGTTAGCCATCATCTGTACACCTGTAAATAAGCTGGGACTGTAATTGCAATCTGCACATCATGTCAGTAATAGTAACAAAACAAGTGTTTAACTGGTTGTCCAAAACATTATCAGGGCTTCTCAAATATACTGTCTTAGTGCAAAGATCCAATATTAACAAAAAGAACATAACCCCAAGTAAAGCAACACAGAACATGGTGTTGCTAAACTGTCCCCTCCCAACTAAACTGGACTAACTTAACTCGGTCCTTGAGGCGCGTTAACGGTTAACTAGCAACAACACAACCACTTCGGCCCCTAATACAACTGTCATAAAAGTTACCTTACTTCCATAGATTCACACACACTTCGTGTTTCCAATTTCTTGTCGCACTTCTCCATGCTTCTGTTCGAGCATTTATGTCTTACGTGTCCAAACTCCGTTGTTCTGCCTCTCCAAGCCATAAGCTGGGCTCACACTACAGTAGTTTTGGGCCGATTGATCCCCGATTCACCCCTCGTGATGTCACAGACACGCCAGGCTCCACCTCATCTCAACCACACCGTTCCTCCTCACCAGAATACTAATCACCAGCACCTGTCACCCATCGCACACCTACACATAATCAGCCACTCTACTCCCTACATAACCCAGCTCCTCACCTCAGTCTGTGTCCGGTCTCGTTCGCTAGAAGGACAGAGCTACGCTTCCTACCTTCAGTTTACCACGGACTCTACTACGACGCTAGTCATCGTTCCCAGTCTTCCTAGAGCTGCTATACCTTCACTCGACTCCAGGCTCCTGTGGACAACAGTGTTCACCCGGCCCGGAGTGTCTTCCGTCACCAGTGTGGTGAATCCTGTTCCGTCGCCTCGTGGGCAGCTATCCAGCACCTGCACTTCACTCTCATCAGTGATCCAAGGGACGGTATCTTCTCTGCTCTCCTCAGTTCTCGTATTATCCCTGTTATCAATAAACCTTCGAACTCACCTTACCTGTGTCTCCGGGTTGGTCTGTTCCGTAACAGAAGACCGGACCGTTAAAAACAACATGAGTGCCACGGACCCTTCCAGGAGCTGGTGGAGATCCTGCGCCGTGGCCTCAACGCTCCACCATCGTCCACGTCCTCCTCCAATGCTTCCGCTTCCGCTCCCGTCACTCCAGCAGTTCCGCATTGTTCCAGCCCCATGGCGAAACCAGCGCCCTTCTCTGGCTTGGCGGAGGACTGCAATGGATTCATTTTACAGTGTACCCTGGTCCTGGAAATGCAATCGCCCTTATATCCCACTGAACGCTCCAAGATTGCCTTCGTTATATCCCAGCTGCAAGGGAGAGCGTTGCAGTGGGCAGAATCCATCTGGTCTCAAGATGGATCCGTCACCCAGTCTCTGACGAGTTTTCTAGATCACTTCCGTGAGGTATTCGGTCGACCCGCCGGTGACTCCTCAGCTGGTGAGAAGTTATATCAGCTGAAGCAAGGTCAGCGGTCTATCCAGGACTACGCCCTGGTATTCCGAACCCTCGCGGCAGCAAGCGGTTGGAACGAGCAATCCCTCATCACCACCTTCCGTCAGGGACTGGAGCCTAGCGTACGATTGCATCTGGTAGCATACGAAGACACCATCGGCCTCGAAAGATTTATCCAGTTAGCCATTAGGGTGGCTACTCGTATGCGGACATGTTTGGTGGAACACCAGGATCATCCACCACACACTCACCATCCCCGTCAGCTAGAGAAACCTCGCTCTCCAGAAACTGAACCTGAACCCATGCAGTTAGACTCCAACCATTTAACCCAGGCGGAGAGGCAGAGAAGGCTGACCCACAGGTTGTGTCTGTACTGTGGAGCCTCGGGACATAACAGGGCCAACTGTCCCGTGAGACCACCTAAACCTATGGTGAGTGCAATTATTCAGAGTCTCCCATGTAGTAAGCCTTTGTCTACAAGAATCATCCTGGTTACACCTACTCTATCCCTTCCAGTACAAGCCCTTATCGACTCCGGGTCAGCCGGCAATTTCATCTCTGGCGCCCTCTGCCGGCAACTAAGGATCAAGACTTCCTTCACGTCTACCAGTTACCGAATCACTGCCATAACCGGGAAATCAATCAGCCGTCGTGGGGTTCAGAAGGCCACGGTTCCAATCACCCTTCAGGTAGGGGTACTACATGAAGAACAACTGCATTTAATGGTTCTGGAGGGATCGACTGCTGAGGTTATCTTGGGGCGGCCCTGGTTGGAGCAACATGACCCCATCATTTCCTGGACTACAGGAGAAGTGCTGAAATGGGGCAAGTCCTGTTATCCTGGCTGTTTTCCGCGGCTACCACGACCATCCTCGCATCGCTCACAGAATCTTCCTATGTGGGCTACATCCATCGAAAGTCCTAAGGAGAAACAGTCAGTGGATATTCCTGCCTGCTATGCCGCATATCAAGATGTTTTCTGTCCCAAGAGAGCCTCCCAGTTACCCCCGCATCGGCCATGGGACTGTGCAATTGATCTCCTACCAGGTGAACCAGTGCCCAAGGGTAGAATCTATCCATTATCCATACCTGAACAACAAGCCATGGGTGAGTATATTGAGGAGGCTCTAGCCCAGGGGTATATCAGACCATCCACTTCTCCAGCAGCCTCAAGTTTCTTCTTTGTGGCCAAGAAGGACGGAGGTTTGCGGCCCTGCATAGATTATAGGACCCTCAATCGGATTACAGTCAAGTTCCGTTACCCACTTCCGCTCGTCCCTGCTGCACTGGAACAACTTCGTGGAGCCACCATCTACACAAAGTTAGACCTCCGCAGCGCCTATAACCTGATACGGATACGGGAGGGAGACGAATGGAAGACAGCCTTCGTAACACCCACCGGCCATTATGAGTATCGCGTCATGCCCTACGGTCTGGCTAACGCCCCTTCCGTCTTCCAGGACTTCATCCATGAGGTGCTCCGGGATTTCCTTCACAAATTCGTCATCGTATACATCGACGACATCCTGATCTACTCCCGTGACGAGGAGGACCATCGCCATCACGTTGCGGAGGTCCTCGAGCTGTTCCCGTCGCCTCGTGGGCAGCTATCCAGCACCTGCACTTCACTCTCATCAGTGATCCAAGGGACGGTATCTTCTCTGCTCTCCTCAGTTCTCGTATTATCCCTGTTATCAATAAACCTTCGAAATCACCTTACCTGTGTCTCCGGGTTGGTCTGTTCCGTAACACCTGACAAGTGGTGGTGAAATCTGGTCTGGGACTGTGGTCAGTACCGATGTGCGGCCCAGATAATCTGGTAATGTAAGGGGTTTACAGATCCAGTCTTAAGCCTCCTGAACTGCTCACAGACTCATCGGAGCAGCCCCGATAATATCAAACATGTTTGATATTTAGGATTTAAAATCTGGGTGACTACGTCAGTACTTCCGAGCGGGGCCACAATAGGCAATGAGACGGAGGCGTTACAAGCCCGGAGCAGCTGACGGTGTTGCCAAGCAATGGTAAACATTCTAGCCCTTGAGGCTAACGTTAGCTAGCATACTACTGTTGACAGATATTAAAACTGATAGTATACATCTAACCTCCAGTTCCCCGTGTTGACTGCGTCTCATTTTCTCATCCAGACTCGTGCCTTTTGTTTTTTCTCACTGCAAAGAAACAGAGTCTGACATTTTTATTACATCTGCTTCCCCATGAGATCACGTGATATCATTCAAGGTGGGGCATCGCTCTCTCTGGCACGATAATCATAATAATATCCTGTAGTGTGTGATGCGCCATTATTTTCCAATCTTGTGGTGTGAGTATGTTTGAGATAAAGAGAAGAACATCCGTCAAGTTTCTCCTTACGTGCGTGATCCAACCCGATTTCAAAATCAGTTAAGATTTTAAAACTCCTCCTTTACTTGTACATTTTCCACCGACCCTTCAAGCTCTTTCGTTTTTCATTATTGTAACTGATTGTTATAAATGACTATAAAAGTAATTTTATTATTAAAAAAAGAATATTATTTCAATGACTCATAGATATATTTAATCAATATTAAGATAAATAAAAGTATGGCGCAGACTCTGTATCGATCATAGACTGTAAAGTGCATCCTGAAAGTATTCACAACGCTTCACTTTTTCCATTTTGTTATGTTACAGCCTTATTCCAAAATGGATTAAATTCATTATTTTCCTCAAAATTCTACAAACAATACCCCATAATGACAACATGAAAAAAGTTTGTTTGAAATCTTTGCAAATTTATTAAAAATAAAAAACGAAAAAAATCACATGTACATAAGTATTCACAGCCTTTGCCATGACACTCAAAATTGAGCTCAGGTGCATCCTGTTTCCACTGATCATACTTGAGATGTTTCTTCAACTTGAGTGGAGTCCACCTGTGGTAAATTCAGTTGATTGGACATTATTGGAAAGGCACACACCTGTCTATATAAGGTCCCACAGTTGCATGTCAGACCACAAACCAAGCCATAAAGTCCAAGGAATTGTCTGTAGACCTCCGAGACAAGATTGTATCGAGGCACAGATCTGTGGAAGGGTACAGCAAAATTTCTGCAGCATTGAAGGTCCCAATGAACACAGTGGCCTCCATCATCCGTAAATGGAAGAAGTTTGGAACCACCAGGACTCTTCCTAGAGCTGGCCGGTCGGGCAAACTGAGCAATCGGGGGAGAAGGGCCTTAGTCAGGGAGGTGACCAAGAACCTGATTGTCACTCTGACAGAGCTCCAGCGTTTCTCTGTGGAGAGAGGAGAAGAATAACCATCTCTGCAGGATTTCACCAATCAGGCCTGTATGGTAGAGTGGCCAGACGGAAGCCACTCCTCAGTAAAAGGCACATGACAGCCCGCCTGGAGTTTGCCAAAAGGCACCTGAAGGACTCTCAGACCATGAGAAACAAAATTCTCTGGTCTGATGAAACAAAGATTGAACTCTTTGGCCTGAATGGCAAGCGTCATGTCTGGAGGAAACCAGGCACAATATCATCCCTACAGTGAAGCATGGTGGTGGCAGCATCATGCTATAGCAAAATAGCAAAGGACTGGGTATGGGAAAACTCTGTGAATGTCCTTGAGTGGCCCAGCCAGAGCCCAGACTTGAACCCAATTGAACATCTCTAGAGAAATCTGAAAATGGCTGTGCACCGACGCTCCCCATCCAACCTGATGGAGCTTGAGAGGTCCTGCAAAGAAGTATGGGAGAAACTGCCCAAAAATGGGTGTGCCAAGCTTGTAGCATTATACTCAAAAAGACTCGAGGCTGTAATTGGTGCCAAAGGTGCTTCAACAAAGTACTGAGCAAAGGCTGTGAATACTTCTGTACATGTGATTTTTTTTTTTTTTTTTAAAAGGTAGCAGGCTAGCTACAATAAATTTGCAAAGATTTCAAACAAACTTCTTTCAAGTTGTCATTATGGGGTATTGTTTGTAGAATTTTGAGGAAAATAATGAATTTAATCCATTGTGGAGTAAGGCTGTCACATAACACATAACATAACACAAAATGTGGAAGAAGTGAAGCGCTGTGAATACTTTCCGGACACACTGTATATATAGATGGACGACGCATCTCCACAAATGAAGTAAAATTATCCCGGATACGGGAGCAGCCATCTTGCGCTTTTGACGTAATTTGGAGCCAGTAGTAATTGGAGTTGGAGCTGCGGTATCGAGAACCCACCCATACACCCGGCTGAATCAATCGCAAAGTGGCCTCATGACCTATACTGCAGCTAGCCACCAGTGGGCAATAGAGATGTTTTGGCTTCACTTTTAGGGAGCTGATGTCGTCCATCTTTATATACAGTCTATGGTATTGATACATACCCAATATTAAAGAACTCAGATCGGGGGCAAAAAATACTTGATCGGGACATCCTTAGTTTAGAAAACTTTCCAATGAGTCTACAAAAGCAAGCAAAGATAAATAGTCCATATCTTTAACTGGGAAACTGAGATTTGATTTTTGAGAGCAGCCATAGTTAAGTGATAAGTGAAAGGGTAATAAGTAATTAAGCAATACAAGTGCATGATGAAAGCCAGAGAAAGATAGTTACACAAGTAAGGGTTAAAGTGTTGGTGCCAGGGCACCAGCAGAAGGGATATTATTTTACTCAGTCATGAGTCACAACTGGGTAGTGTAGGGATATGAGATTATATACATTTGAGCAGATACATTTGTCTACAAAGAGATTTTGTCATACGGTTTATACAGTGTTAATTATCCCTTTAAATCTCAGTTTGAAAGTTTCGAATTGAGGGTGGGGGGGTTTGGGGGGTGGGTGCAAAGGCAGACATAAAGCCAAGACATCAATAAGATGGACAGCAGGGTGATTTACAGGGGCACTGAAGATCCTCATCAGGCGTCTCTGAGTCTCATCAGTGGGACTGAGCAGTGCCTCCTACAGGTCAAAGCAACAACACATTGACGATGGTAAAGATGAAGCAAAGCCCATGACTACACACAAACAAAAAGTTAAAAAACATATGGATATGTGATTTATTCCTCTTACAAATCAAAGGCCCTGTCAGCCACAACTGTTCTTGACTCAGTTAGTAGTACTTCCAAATAAGGAGTAAATATACGAAGATGTTTCAAACAGCATGCACAATAGAAAAACAATAAATCCAACACACAAAAATACAACTGTCTGGTTAAGAGAAGAATTTGCAACAAACCAAGCCGAGCAACTGAATAAATACAGTGAGCTAGCATAAATTTCAATGTACAACAAATAAATAAATATTGATAGATATTGCCATTCTTAGGCCCTTTGGCCAGTGGGGCAAAACCCAGATCCTAATGCAACTCACATATTTACCATGTCAATAAGTACAGGTTAGAGGTTGAATGCATATAATCAAGATTTTCCATTAAAAAAGGTCATTTGTCTCCGGCAAATTTTTTTTGTTGTTGATTTCCAATCTACTACATCCCTCCATCCCAAAATATAACACAGTAAATGTTAAGCTCTGAGAATCTAGCAGCAGTAACTTAACTGGTCAGAGGCAATATGTGTTTTGGAGTAAACTAAGACCCAGTGAGGTCTTAGCTGCACAAATTCAGTGAGAGTCCAGGGAAAAACAGCTTTTTTGTAACCACATCTGCCGTCTATAAAGTTCCTGGAGAGTTGTGCTATCTATGCCTGTTCATGGGTTTTGCTTTGAGTTCCTGTCCCAGAATACAGCACTGCAGTAACTGGCTCTACATGGGTCTCCAATTAGTGACTAGACACACTAGGCTACTGAAGTCCCTCGTTTGGCGCTCTGTTGGAACTCAGCCTTTGTTAACAAGGCTTATGAGCTATAACATTCTGCTATGTGAGATCTCATGGGACAAAAAGAGCAAGCTCCTAACTTCAGCAAAACCACAAAAACTTTTATAGTCTCTAACAAATAAACAACTCGATATTTTGACAGAATCACTTTGTGAGGAAATGAGCAAGTTGAGGAGGAAATAAATTAAAGGGTCAATATGTAAGATATGGCCAGAATTTTAGTTTAAAACATAAAAAAATGAACTATCAACAGAATGTGAAGAAACAGTTATGACGTCATATCAAAGATGTATTGTGTTGCAGAGATATCTACTGAAATTAGCATGCTAACCTGCTAGCCCCGTCCCGAGGGGCGTTAGTCCGATAGAATAGCTCACTGCGGTCAAGTGAGCAGTTGCTTGCAAAAACCAGGTCAAGCCAGCCGCCGCTTGATTTTTCATGCACATCTATTCATGGTGTTACAAATACGGGTGCTTGGAGCAGCCAAAAAGGTCGGAGAAAGAGTTTTTCAGCAATTATTTATGAAATTTGATATAACAAGTTAAAAAGACATATCTCACATTATAGTAAATCCAGTTATAATTAAATTCGAAGATATTGTACTGTATTATTCATTTATTTAAGAGAGAACTCAAAAATATCAAATATTGGTCTTTGAAATTTTCATTTGATTCCTGTTCAGGATGACCCTGGCTATGACCATCTAAATTTTCATATGGTTTTACTGTACAGTTGTGGAGAAAACAAAAGCAAAATTCAGCTGAAATTATAACACATTCATAATGCCCTCATATTAGATATTCAATTTCCAAAAAAGCCCTAATAGGTGACAGGAAATTTTCAGGAAAAACTTTGCTCTGTCCATGTCAAATAATGTGCGATTTAACAGTACAGTTTGAGAAATTTAAAGGGAAAATCAACTCAAATTACATTATAACATTCATAATTCCCTTATATTTGAACTGTCAAAAAAAAATCATTCATAGGTGAATGGGTAAGGTGTTGTTTTAATTTTTTTTATTTATTATCGTTTGATGGATCCAAGTTTCTGTTTGGGCATTTTGTGGCTTTATTTCAAAGTGGACAATAGACAGCTGACAGAAACCAAGTCTATAGCGAGATGAGGCAGGACTTGCAACAATGGTCGCCAGCCAGTGTTATAACAGTAGTTACCTGGATTTAACTGCAGTTCTATGAGTACGTGTGGAGCCATATAAGAGGCTGGAGAGGCTTGCTTGGAGAGCTACAACAGGCCCACCCGACCATTCTGCTTCGGGAGGGAGCGCACGGTAGGCCTCAGTAGAAAGGGCTAGGAGGTAGCTAAAGCGAGCAACAACTGCATCCCTTAACTCGGTCTTCCAACGAACTGATCGTGGAGGATGGCATGGAAAAATCCCTCTGTGTCACTTAGAACTGCTGTGCACACTCGACAAGGGAAAAACACTAATCTGCTGGGTGTTTCATGAGGAAAACCATTCTGCTGCTGTGGTGTTTCAGTCATCACCTTCCTTGGGGGCCGTCAGGCATGTCAGGATAGCCTGTACTCAGCTACCCCTTCTGACATCACACTCAAACATGGAGGTGGCTGAGCCAACATGTCTGTAGTTTCCTCTAGCTTGCGTGCACACCGCTTGGACACTGCAAAGCAAGGAATGGCGGCAAACGGCCAGCCAGTGAGACATGAACCACTCACTGGTGGAGCTAAGGGGGTTCCCACTAAGTGAATAAGCACTCACCACAGCAGGCTGTGGGCCATTAAGCCTGGAAAAAGGCTCGGAGGCTGTATTGTAATTGTCGCCATTTTGTGTCTGGAACAAGGAGTTGTCAGAGCCGAAATGGTGGTCACTAGCAGTGTTAGCCACTCTAACAATGCTAGTGCTAACAGAGGTAACAGTGATAACAGGGTTTCGCAGCTCAACCTTGAGCCAGATACTCACCGGGGTGATCTTTGTGGGTGCACCAAAATTTCCACAATAACGTCATACTGCCACCGTGTGCCGGTTAGCATTTGTTATCATTAGAATTAGTATTAGCCATCGAATCAACAGCACCACCTGTTTGCGCATGACCAGCCCTGTTTGTCCACAGCGCGGAGCGCCCTTTAGATATATATATACAAATATACGCCCTTTATTAAAATAAGGCTGGTGATGATGTTGTCTGTGTCTCTGACTGGAGTCAGCAGGATGAACAGGCCCACCACCACTGCCGCATCCGTATTCACAGCAAGAAGGCGGGAATGGAAATGGGAGCCCAGCTGCTCCAATGCCTTCTGGGTGGTCTCCAGCCTCTCTACCATCGCCCAAATATTTGGGCGAGTCAGTGGAGAGGTGGGCATTGGGGAGGAGGCGCTGCTCTCTCCCCTTCAGGGAGGACAAGCCCAGCCAGAGACGCCTGTGTCCACCCTGAGTGGCGCACATGATGCGGCCTCTACCAATGGTGAAGGTTTGGAACATTCGCAGCAGAACCACCACTGTGGTCTCTCCATCACACAGTATTTCATGTTTCTTTTCTTATTTTGTATGCTCCCCCGCTACCTGTCCTGAACTGGCTAGCGCACTGCCTGTCCTGAACTGGCTAGCGCGCTACCTGCCTGAACAGAGCCAGCTAGCCTGCTACCTGAACCCCAGCAAGCCTAGAACTCCAGTTGGCAGCCAATGCTGAAGACCAGCCAGACCTCTTGCCTGTGTGCATGCCTGTTTTCCTGACTGCTGCTAGCCTCTCTTCACCATTGCCCATTTACCCTCTGTCATAATAGCCATCAAATCTCCTCAACTCATCTCCCTCTCAAGTAACTTTCCAATAAACCTGCTAAGTCATTCCAATGTCCCATGTCTTTGTCCTGTGCTCGGGTTCACCCTGCAACACTGTGACACAGAGGGAGATATTGCTATATAACAGATAGGATTTTGAGTACGACTTTGTCTGAAATTACTTAAGTAAAAATGTCTTCTGTTGTGTTACTGCTTTAGATTTTTCCTTGATACAAACATTTGGGCTGTCTGTCACAAAAAACAACAACCTACCTCTGCAGTAGAACATCAAACAGATGGGGTAGTCTAAGCCAATTTTTTACTTGTCATTCTCCCTATCGAGGGCATACATAATGGACAAATACAATACTACACTTAGGTCTGCAATAGAAAGAATGTGTTTGAAATATGAGCTGACTTAAATTTCTCGAAAACTGTACAGTCAAATCACACGATATTTGACATGGACACAGCCAGGGTCATCCTGAACAGAAATCCATTGGAATTTTCCTGTCATCTATGAAGGATTTTTTTATGACAGTTCAAACATGAGAGAATTATGAATATGTTATAATGTAATTTGAGTTGATTTTCCCTTTAAATTTCTCAAAACCTGTACTGTCAAATCATACATTATTTGACATGGAAAGAGCAAGGGTCATCCTGTTCAGGAATTGGAAATTTCCAGTCACGTACTAAGGCTTTTAAAAAAAAATTTAATATCTAATATGAGGACATCATGAATGTGTGTAATTTCAGCTGAATTTTGCTTTCATTTTCTCCACAACTGTACAGTAAAACCATATGAACATTTGTATGGTCCAGGGTCATCCTGAACAGGAATCAATTTTCAATCAAATTTCATGTCAGGTAAGGTTTCTTAAGACAGGTCAAAGACCAATATTTGATGATATTTTTGAGTTCTCTCTTAAATAAATTAATAAAACAGTACAGTACAATATCTTCAAATTTAATTATAACTGGATTTACTATAATGTGCAATAGAATGTCTTTTTAACTGGCTATATCAAATTTAATAAATTTTTGCTGAAAAACGGGTCTTTCTTTAACCTTTTTGGCCTCTTCAAGCACCCTGTACCATAACACCACAAATAGATGCGCATGAAAATCCAAGCAGCAGCTGACTTGACCGGGTTTTCGCAAGTGAAGGGTCACTTGACCGCAGTAATAGCTCAGGTAGTTACAGCTGACTGTGTGAGCAGCGACTTCGCTACATTACACTACGGCTTTAGGTTTTTTAGTCTAATAAATAAACAAAATAAACTCACAAAATGTCAAGAAAGGAAATATTCTTACATCTGTTTTCCTTATCAAACAGCAAAATACAACCACACACCTTCTGAATTCACGTCTCTCTCTTTCACCGAATTATTACGAGCTTAACTCACCAAACCATCTTAGATAAGTCTTTCCACTGTTCCAACAATCACCAACTCTGGTTTGTTTGAAATAAATCCTTAATCCATCGCGTTAGATGTGAAAAATATTCTGGCTCTACACACTGCCTCTCTGCCCGATCTCCCTCCCGCCTGACGACTCCGCTGTCCCCACCTGAACGCCCCATGTCTTTGTCTTCTCTGGAGAGTCTTGGTCGGACCTGCTGTAAATCATATCCGTACTATATTCCCTGTCATCAAACTGGCCTCCGTCAGTCCGGCCATGTTCACTGGGAGGCTGCTGATCCCGGTTTGGTTGCCCTCTCACCTGACTCCCGTTCTGGTGCTCAGTCAGCTAATAGGACCACTAAGTTAGTTGCACGGCTAACTGAGCTAACTAGCTAATAGCAGTTAGCTGCAGTTATGACCTGATATGTGATATGCTGCCCACTATTTATTTGGAGTATAAATTAGACAGATGGAAAGTAGTTTAAATTCTTATTTATTGCAACTTTAAGGGTTTGTGACTGAAAGGTCACCAGAATGGGAAATTGTGGTCAGGAAGTAAACAAGTAATTCCTACTCCCTCAGCAACTACTGTTGAGGTGCCCAGGAGCAAGGCACTCAACAATAGAGGACTTGTTCAGTGTACAGAAACAAAAGACAAAAATAACAAGACCAAAAGTCTAAAGCCCAACTGGCAGAACATGTAAGACACAACATATAGTATACAGTTTTATCTTAGTTTGTACTAAGGGTAGTAATACAATAAAAGCCATGGAGTGATTTACATCTAAAGGGTTTATCCCCTTGGGCGTAAAAATGTTATCAGCAAAGTTCATGGTATTCCGGCCATTACTCTACAGTACGATACCTTGTCATGGAATTGTTGGTCAAGAGGAAATTTGTACCTGATCGTGGCACTACACAAAAGGTCAGGAAGCTACCAAAATCACTAAGAAAACATCTTCTAGGGCTGTCCTGTGTCCCCTTTATTATTTCTGTTTGCCATCGAAGCATGGCAATCCGTCAGTTGTCTGAAATCACAAGCATAACAACAGGTAAGACAGAACATTGTCTCTTTTTGTGGATGATATTGTTTTGTTTTTGACAAATCTGAGAACCTCAATTGAGGCACTGTGTAATCTTCTGAGGATATTTGGACAGTTCAGTGGTTATAAAACCAATAACTGTAAAAGTGCCTCTTTATTATTAAATAGAGAAGAGAGAGAACGTCCTCTGATCCATACAGTTTGCTAATGCCCCAAAATTATTTACTTATTTAAGAATTAAAATAACCCCTGACATTGAAAACATCAATCAACTATGATCCTCTGGTGAAAGAAATAAGATAATGTTTAGAGAGATTCAGCCTTCTTTTTCTCCACACTTATGGAACAATACGCGTCCTAGACTGCGTCTCTCTTCTCTCTCTAGGATGCCTAACATGAAACTTTATTATTGCTGCCACGTATTATTTTCTCACTACAAAAGGTTCCAGCTTGGATAGAGACAGAGAATAATACATTAGAACTTCCTCTGTACTTATTCCTTTATTCGTCACAAATCAAAATGCTGACAAAACTTACACTTATTGTGTTACCTTTTGTTATTTTATTTTCTATTCTCCTTTGTCTCTAATTATTTATTTATTATATATTTAATGTTATGTTTGTTAAGTTTCACTTTTTACTGAGACTGTTGCATTATTGGGGATGGGAGGCAAGGGTTTTATGAATGTTTGTTCACATTTGTTCACAAACATAGTATGGGAGGAAAAAAAGAAAACCTATATCTATACCATATTTCATGTCAATCTGGTAGTCATATCTTACTCTAGTTTCGTTTAGTAAGTGCCCAAAACTGAGACCCAAACCTGCATCTTGACCCATGACCCAACTCAGGTAAGCCCAAGTGGTACTGCAAAATGTAAGACCTGAATCTGACTAAAGCCTATATATTTGCTTTATTTGATTCATTACTGACCTTTAGCTCGCCAGGCTTTAATTCACAGTCCATTCAACTTTAAACACACAACACTCATGGATGTTGAAACCTTTTCTTGTTCTAGATCAAAGTGTTGGACGGTTGAACAGATGGACAACAAACCAACCAACTGACCATCCAACCACCAGTGGCTCAAAGGAAAAAGTATTCTAGGTTAACGTTTCCAAAGTTATTCTGAAGAACAGTAAAAAATATTTTATGTTCCTTTTTATGTTTCATAGCTTGCTTACAATGGCTATCAAGTGACTCTAGAAACATGCCACACTGAGGTTACACACATACTGTATGTGGTGCCTGTAAGCAAACACCACAGTGCTCTTTTATTTCAAAACATGCATTTTAAATGGCCATGCACTTTCCACACCAATGTCCCAAATGTTGACCAGACATGCGAAGTGTGGACACTGTACCTCTTGTTGACTGACAGCAGGTTGTTGAAGGGAAATGACTCCAGGAGGGGGAGACAGTGGACCAGGATTGGGACGGGGAGGATCAGGGCTCACAGAAATTGCAAGTGGAGAGAGTTTAGGAGCTGGGATGAAACACGGAGGAGGAAGGCAGGAAGATTTTTGGGCCACTGGTTTGGTAGATGGAGGATTCGTAGGAGTGGGTTTTGTTGCAGCAGTTGGTTTGGGTGCAGGTATGAAGTCAGGAGGTGGAGACAAGGGTGAAGGCTTGGGAGCTGGGATAAAGCCAACAACCGTTGGGAGAGATGAAGGTCTGGAATGAGTCGATTTAGAAGAAGGTTTGTGATTGACCTCCTGTGGCTTTAGGATGGTTATATTCTCTTTCTTCTCCTTTTTTATCTCCTCCAGCTCCACTTTTTCCTCTTTCTTCTCATTTTTCTTCTCTAACTTTATTTTTTCTGGTCGTTCATCCTTCTGTATTCGTGGTTGGGGCTCCCTTGTCCTGCCTCTGACCATGGGGTTGGTCAAGCCTCGCGAAACATCATCTTTGTCTTCTGTTTTGATGATGTCATGTTTAAAAGTGAACCCTGTCATCACAGGGGCCTTTGACACTGAAGCTGGTGCTGGAATTACTTTAACTAATTCAGCAGCAGGCTTGGCTGCTTCTGAAGCTTTGTCTGATGGTTGTGTTGGCACAGTGGCCTTGTCCTCTTCTGTGGGCAGGACCTTCCTGACAACACAACAAACCACCTTTACTACATTCTTACGTGTCAGACCCTTGTCATCTGTAGTATCCATCTGGTTGGTAGTCATGCCTGGAAGTTTGATATTACCGATGGCTGTACCATTAACCATGCCCATTATGCCATTTTGCTCTCGCCCACTGTTCATTACTGGCTCTGCGCCCAGAGCAGCTTTTGGCGGTTCAGGACTCCTAAATTGCTCTGCCATCTTTGACGGTGGGTCAGAGCTTTTGAAGCGCTCTGGCATTTCAACAGGTGTCCTGACTTTAGGTGGGGAGGGACTCCTGACCCAGGTTACTGACTCCGTAGGGGAAACTGATGGGGGACTTTTTGCCTGGAATAACCTCCTGTCAGGGTCTACAGCTGGCATTGACTTTGTCCGGTTGGGCAGCCCATCACTGTCTGACTACTCATAGAGAGGAAAGAGAGGAGGTATAAGGATGTGAATAATGAAGGAAAATCCCTGCATCATGTCTTTATGCTAACAAAAATCGAAGTATTTGTATGTTAGTTGAGCTGAATGTGTATGGAATCATTGTGTCCACAATTATTAAAGACTATAAAGAGATAAGAGTTAAGACTAACCCTAACCCCAACAGACAGACCTTAATGCAATAACAAAATATTTAGTGTCTTTCAACTTTATCCATAAAATGAGGCGACAATTGCTTGAAAATTCCACACTTGTTCAATTTACATCACATATCCATTTGACTAGATTTGGTACCTTTATAGGTATGCTGATCACAGAACATCAATCCCACAATTCCAAATGTGGTAGACAACTTTTAATCCAGAACAAAAAAATGTCTGACTGCAGAACTGCTTACTACATTCCTCACTGACTCTTTAAAGAACCCTCATGCAAGAAACACTCCTATGAACAGATTTGCTCTTAGGTGACATGTATGAGTGATTTAAGAGAACTTGTACTGACACATATGTCAGGTCGCCTAATACCACTACTGACACTGCTAAATTTGTTCTGTTTTTGTCAGCTGATTTCCAACAGCAGGACTTCAAGGTCTGCAGGGTGAAGTTATTCATTTACAGTATCTCTTGGGTAACATTTTTGTGAATGAAACTTGCTCACAAATTAAGTGGAAAGGTAGCCTTTTATAGCATTTTGGCGAATCCATTAAGCTAATGATCAAATCTCATGAACATGCACCTACTCATGCACAGGTGGCATTCATCGGGTTGAAATGTGTATTTATGACAGGTTTGTGTATATAAAGAGGTATTTTCTGAATCTGACTTGAATCACTAGTACAAGCAACCCTCACAGCAAAAAGTGTTTAGGATATGAATATGAAAATGTTCTTGCATGAGGCCCAATAATTAGCCAAGTCTGATTTATCCAAGAGAAAAATCTAATAATTTACTTACACTTTTGCTGCCTGGCTTGTTCTCTTCTTTGATCTAGTTGTGTTGATATAAAAAAGAAAACTAGATGAAAACCTTGGCACTACATGAAGCTGTTCACACACCGTGCAAACCTCAAAACATGCTCAATTTCTGAGAGCCATCTGCATAAAAACTTTTGCACTGCAACATCTCTTTCTTTAAATACAAACACTTACTTTTTCAAGAACTAAAAACTGATGCACTTGCATTGGAAGTGCTATGGTTAAGTGTTCAGCCAGTGGCATAGGTGGTCACAGCAAATGGTTTAACTACTATAACATATGTTTAGTGTGATACATGCAAAGGCCACATGTATGTAACGACACACAAGTTAATACACAGTGTAAAACACTGTAATGCCATGCTCTGTAAGAGTGCTTTAAGAAATGTCCAAGTGAGACTTCCCTTTTGCTCCCAGAAGGAAAAGCGAGATGAGAATGCCATGTTGGCTGATCTGCTGTCATGGGCTTTGATGGATGAGATGAGAACAGGAGGAGGAGGGGCACTAGGACAGGAAGAATGGTGAGAATACACAAAGAGAGATCAACAGGAATGAGGATCTTCAGACTACAGAGATCATAACATTTTCAATTTAGGCAGAGTCACATGTTGATGGCAAAGCGATGAATAGGGTCTAGGAGAAGTAGAGGATGAATAGAAGATTAGAACAGGTTTAGAAAAATTAAAACAGAAATTGCAAAGCCTTGTCAAAGTGCACAGCACTCTTAGAACCCCCTTTTAATGGTAAACAAAAATACAAGAATACTAGTGAGCTAATCTTGACCGTGGTATTTTTTTAAAAGCAAGAACAAAATGCCAAATGCGCTCAGAGGGTGATGTATACTTGTGGCCAGGGCTCCAGAACAACATCATCCCCTAAAATGAATGTAACTGCTTTGAGCCATTTTCATGTTCATAATGTTAAGCACTTCATCTTTCTGTCTGTCCAGACACATCAAACAGTTACTTTTCATTAATTTCTCTTGATCTTCAAATACATTATGGTAAATTTGCATCAAACTTCTACCCAGCCATGCACCTTTTGTTTCAGCATCAGGCTACCCAATGAGTGAGGTAGGATTGAACTGTTCTGACCAACAGAAGAGCAGGAGCATTAGCTCTAACCAAACAGACGCCAGCACCTGCTCACGGATTATGGATGCTTAGATTACCATTCCGGGGCCGGAATGAGCACCAGAACTGGGCAAGCGGGAAACGAAACTGGGCTCAGCAGCCTCCCAGTGAACTCGGCCAGACTGGGACCAAAAACAGCCTCTAGACCGAGGGAGGCCAGTTTGACGACTGGGAATACAGTACCAAGGTGATTTACAGCGGCTCCGACCAGGACTGACTCTGGAGACGACGAGAGGAACGAGTTCATTTGTGAGTAACGTTATAAATCATCATCGTGTTGATAATTCTGCAAGTACTTGTTTTTGTGAAGTTATTTATTCCCATGTTTTGAACAAGGAGACTTGTGTGCTGTTATACTGTGTTGACATAAATTAACGAAATGTTCAGTCTCCTTACTGGTTGCTCTGACACATTCAGAATCATTAACGTTACCGCTTTTGCCGTTAGCTTTTAACAGGGGGCTCGCTTTGTGCCCATTGTAAAATGTATATTTTGAAGGCTCATTATTACGGTTCTGTATTTCTCTATAATGTAGCACAGTGTTAACAATATTACTACAATATTCTTTCCTCAGACATGGAACTGCCCCAAAAATATATATGTAAATAAATAAATTAAACATGCAACGACTAGTCGACTAATGGCTTGAACTAACGACTATTAGTCAACTAGGAAAATCTTTAATCAGGGGCAGCCCTAATTTATGGCAACATAGAAATTCTATTAGTACTGACCGGTTAATCGGATCGGATCGTCATCGCATTATGAACATGCACGATGAACACATCGCAAAAGACTGCCTGAAAGACGATGAATAAGAAAATAATTTAATTTAGGGATGGGTACGGAAACCCGGAATTAAATGGGCCCCGGGGCTAAGACCATATTATTTATTATCACGCTGCAGCCTCTGCCCTGTTCTCTGTGTCAGAGCCAAGCTCCTCCACATACACACAGATACACACACACACACACACACACACATAGTGGCCAGCAGAGCTGCGGTGGAGACAGTGAAGTGAAGATTACTCAAACATTACTTGAGTTGAGGACAACTACGCTTGTTACTGTAAGTGCAAAAAAACCTTCGCAACTAAAAAGCCAATACACCTGTTCAACAAGCATAAACATGTAAACATGTAGAAAGCAATATTTTAATCTGCTCTGTCTGTAGTCTCTCATATGCTTTACACAAGCACAGCGAGCTAGCTCGGCTAATAGTGAATTGTTACAAACAAGCTAAAACGAAATATGTATGTAGTCAAATTGTTTATCTTAGTTTGCCACGTACCGTAAAATTGGCAAATTCTTATAAACTTAGCTGCGGGCTGAGACAAACCAGCCCCTCCTCCCTCTACCAGCGGTAGGAGGACAGACGACAGGAGGAAGGACTGATACTGACTGATGTCTGCGTTCTTCATTCTTTCTAAACTTCGCTCTGTATTTTAATGTCAGGAATATGATTTAATTTAACTGACATTTTTTATTTGTTTCCAGTGAGATATTATTGAGTTTATATAGTGACTTTGCTGTAGTAAACTTTACTGTTGCTGCTCTAGAAACAACATTTAGCTAAATTTAAAATAGTCAATTCTATTCCTGTTCTGAATTTAAAGACAACCAGGTTGACATAGTAGAGTAGTAGCAGTTGACAAGTTATCGCACATCGCAGATTCATACGGTGCAGGCCTAATTTCTATATTATTTATAGATCAATGTGATGAAGTACATTGATCTTGTCTGGTATTTTAAAAAACTGAATTAGCTATTAATTGTTATTAATTATTAAAAATACTAGTTATTACATACATCTTGTGATGTACTTGGACACATCATCGGGTATGTAACGTGGGGTCATCTGGCATTTCACTTCTTTCAACAATCATACACCCTCGCCCTGGCAGCCCAGCCAGGGTTGATCAGGCCCTAGCTTGTGTCCAAGTGGCGTGTGTAATCCACGGATCCCCCCTTTGATCCATAGCCATCTGGATGCCTTCTCTGCAGCCTCTGTGGTGTTTTTGATGGTTTTCTTACTGGCACCCCACCTCTTGGGGTCTTGGTCTTCCTCTCATAGGCCTCCTCCATTCGGTCTTCTCAGGGAACAGTCAGCTCCAACAGGACTTGTCTTGATGTTTCAGACATCAGGACCATGTCTTAGGCCTTAGTGCGGTCACTGTGATGGTTTCTGGGAACTTGAGCTGCTTCCCCAGGTTGACTTTCAGCTGCCAATCCCGTGCAGTCACGAGGAGCCTGCCCGACACCCTTGCCTGAGCATGTGGTTTCTCCGCTGCCTTGATAAATGCAACGGCCTGTCATCCTGGGCACTGCTGTTTGGCTTGGCTGATCCCCGTGCAGATGCAGTCGTCTACTGCCTTTAGGACCTGGTCATAACACCAGCAGTAGTGTCCGCTCTCCCTTCGGGGAACAGCTGAGGATGTGTTCGAGTGATCCTCTTCTCTGACACAGGGAGCATGCTGGAGTCTCAGCCAACCCCCAGCAATACAGGTTGTTTGGGATGGGAAGAACACCGTACACCGACTGGATCAAAAACTTCATGCTGAGCAGTTCTGCCTTCCAGAGCTCAGACCAAGAGATCTTTCTTTCCAAAGCTTGCTGGTCTGGTCCATGCACCCTGCTGCTGCTTCCCCACCATCCTGCTGGAGCGAGCTTCCTCCAAACCTGCTCGCCTGTTGGACCAAGTGATGCCTATCTTTGCCTCTGGCTTTGTCGTAGCAAGTTCTTGGAATGCTGCCGAGCCCTGCATGTCCAACCGCCACTGATCCAACCAGAACACTGTGCCACAGTTGTGATTCTGCCTGGTCCACTGCCTCCTGGGCCCTCCACTTTCTCCCAGTCCTCACTTCAAAGCTGGCCTTGGAGACTCTGGTGTCAGTGGAGTCTCAGTAGTACAGCTCTCACCTCTCTTGCACAGGTGACCATGAACTCCTTAGTCAAGCTGCTGATTGGGAATCGTGGTATGTTCTTCTGGCCGTACAAGGCGATGCTGCTTAGGCTTCGTGGCAGGCCCTGCCAATTGCGGAGGAAATTATTGACCTTTCTTTCATAGCCCTCGACAGTTGTTAGTGGGACCTCATAGACCAGTAGGGGCCACAGGAGAACAGGAAACAGGAAAACAGAAACTATTATATTATCATAAAAATATCTATTTGGTTTACCTTGAAAACGCTTGTTCATTTGTCATTCTAGTCTCCTACTCCCAGAGGTGTAGTGCTATTTGTTTCAGCACACCTATGACTGTCTGTGCACGCACACGCACACGCACGGTTAAGTCGTGCCTCATTTGGAAGGTTATGTAACCGCTGTCCCAATAGTGGAAAGTTTACATACATTAGTCAACTATAACTGACGACACTATCAAATGTTAGACTGACTTTATGAATAGTTTCATCATGTTGAGAATAGTAGTATTTGGAGAAAACAGATGTTTTAGGTTGTAATTAGCGAGGCATTAAGCAATAACTTACAGGCAAATGAACACAAGTAGTTAGTGTTTTGAATGATTTCATTTACTTACTTGTGTCGAGCAAATGAAGCCGCATTCGAAACATCCTTTCTGAGGAAAAGCTGCAGTGCGTGCAGAGGTCAAGCTCATCTAATAGGCTAGGCTATGAAAACGGAGCTACCGGTAAGCAAGCTTTCATTTCCTGCAGGCATTGTGGATGCAGCACAGGCTGGCCAAGTTTAACAGGCTGGCTTTGTAATGTTTCTTTGCAAATGCATCACAAATAAACTGTCAGAAGAGTAAACAATGAATGTTAGCTAGCTATAGACTACCGCTCAAAGGCTACCGGCAGCTACACCGGCAACTTTTAAGGTGGAATGTTTTCTTGCATGTTACTCAATGCAGGAGTTGATGCCGTGAATCAGTCAACACACCTTAAAAGTCAATATGACAACTGTGACAATTCCATTTGTTTTTATTGGCTATCTTGCATGACATACGCTATGCAACGTCAGAAACAAATGATTCATTAAATCCTACCCATTCCTTAGCAGTTTTAATACTTTTGAAAGACAGATTTAAAACATTTTAATACCAATTAAGGCCTTATTTTTAGATGAATGACTTTTAAGACTTTTTAAGGATCTGCGGGAACCCTGCTAGCAGCTGCTTGGTAAAACCGAAGGGGTTTTAAATGAAGGCTGCACACTTCCTGGCCCTCTCTCTGGCTGTTCTCTTGTGCTATTCTGCTCTGTGGAGAGTAATGAGGTTCTTCTTGAGGATGTACCGTAGTTGTGCTAATGCAGCCCTTTCTTCCTCCCTCACCACCTTGTACTGACGCCTCAGTGATTTTAGGTCCTGTCTGAGTTTACTGATCCTTGTCTCTCGTCGATTTGGACCACTTGAGTTTCTTGCCACATGTTGCTCCTTAGTGCCAAACCTTTCAGCTGCAATGTTGATGATGATTTATAAAGTGAGCTGGAGCCGTTGGTCAACATCACCTTTGGCTGTGGCTTCAAGGATCCCCCTCCACATCCTCATCGAACTGGAACCACTCTCTCTACTTGCTGGCTGCAGGCCACTTGACCCGACCGTGTTCTGACTTTGTGCTTGGGGGTGGAGCCTGTGGCACTTGGAGGTTCCAGTGGAGGCTGTGGCACTTGTGGGGTGACTCCAGGCCTGGCTGCTCCTGCGTCTCACCAGGTTTTGCTCCTGTGCAATGCACCACTTGTTCCTCCCTCAAGCATCCCATCTTGGCTTGATGGATCTTCAAGCCACGTGGGTTTTTGCAGACCTTGCCACATACACAAACTACACTCTTGGTCGATATTCCGTTAGCTTGGGTCATTACCTGTGTGTCGGTCTGTGTGGGGTGCTCATCCTCTCCCCCTCTCAGACACCTCTGGGGGTATTTCTCTTTAGAGGCTTCCGTAGCTTCTTTGTGGTTGCTCCCTCACAGGAGCTGCAGTGTGGGATGCTAACCCTTCCTGCCTCAGATGCCATTTCTCCGAGCTGCTCTCTGTCTCTCCAGCTGTTGGCACTGTTGGCCAGACTGAGCTAGTTATTACATACTGTATCCCATAAACAGTTTGCAATTGATTTTCCAGAAATTGTACTATAATCACCACATATATCAATATGATATAAGATGATATAAAGTTGCATATACCGAGGATTTTATCCATATTACCCACTCCTTTTTGAGTTGCACTGTGACCAACACAAATTCAAGTTGACTACAGCCTCCCTTCTCAATCTAGAAGCAAACTACAAACTTAAACCTACCTTTAAACTCTGAAGGGGAAAAGTGTTTCATGTTCAAAAGATATATTTTGTTTAAACTATCACTGTCAATTGATTTCACGTGAGTAGGTAAGGTTTGATTTAATGTGTAATTGATTTAATTTGTGATGTAATCAGTCCCTTCCTACCTCAGTTTTTACCTCAATATTAGTAGTAAAATAAATGTACCACAATCTAAAATAGTCAATGGCATTTTTGGGATAGTAGTCACATAGTAGGCTTGATAAGAGTAGCAGAACAACTTTTACTGGGTATGGGAGTGGCCAGGTATGGCTCGGGGTTATTGGGTTTTATCAGTGGTCACTGAATTAGGACACTGAAAGGATTTGACAGTGGTACTGTCGGGGCTGTGGGCCGGAAAAGCCAAAAAGGCACATAAAACCAGCTTAGGGGGGTGCTGAAGTCATACATCAAACATTTTGTTTTTAATACTAAGCTGTACAAATAAGCAAGACTTGACGAAATAAGTAACAATTTGACACCATCTATCAAACTGTCTTACTACCTCCCAGGAACACATCGAATGTAATCGCATTTCATAATGAAACATTTTCAAAATTACCATTTATGTTGTATGCTTCTTGCTGTACTAATGCTAACAGTCGAGTGGCTAAAACCTTGTTTGTAGTGGACTGGTAATAGCTGGGGTAGAGGTCTGATCTAAAGCAGACTCATGGAAAAACCAACCAACCAAACCAACAAGCATAAATTAATTTTCAAAAAAGGAGGCCCAATCTGAAAGGGACCAGAGGACAGTCAGACCCAATCCAAATACACCCAAGGATCATTAGACCTGATCCAAAATGTGGTCAACCTGAACAGAGCCAAATAGAGAGAGAGCAGCAACACTGGCAGCAGGATGATGCTCCTCCAAGCAGCCGCATGTAATTTTTTCATAGTTCACATTCTCTGTTTGCCTCAAAAAACACATCTTCTGTGATGATGATGACACACCACATGGATCCACTCAGGGATTAGACATATTGACACACAGACCTGAGATCTGCAGCAATACAACAGGACCCTAATTTGGACCTAGTCTGACTTGGGTCCCAGGTCAGATACTAGGAACCGAATGGAAGACCTCTAATCTGGGGCTGCCTGCAAATCTGTCATGTCAGTAACCTGCAAATCAACAACTCCAACAAAAATTATCTGAATGAATAAATATTTCACCAACATAGAGATTACATGATCATGTAAGTACAGTGTGAATTAGCATGTTAGAAATTTGAGTATATCGCATATTTATTAAACTGATTCCTTGGTTTGTTCCAAAAAAAAATTTTAATGATAGCATTTTGGCAGTATATTCAGGAGGAATTATCTAATCAGAATCAGATTTCTGATTTTAAGAATTATGTTTGAACTGTATATGGAAAAAAATCTTGGAATTTGGTCATTAAATTTGAGTCAAACTTTATTCCATATGAATGCAAAAAATGTTGATGTGGAGGTGAATTAGCCTCCCAGGTAGTCGCAGGTATATTTTCACCTATTGATATATCTCAACACATGGCAGAAGCATGCAAAATAACATAAAATAATCAAACTAATGTTCAAAACAAAGCTCTGTGTTCCACTGTATTACATGAGACCAAACTTTTCATTATTTTAAAACAAAATCTTCACGTCAGAATCACATATTTCAACAGAGATTTGTAGAATGGTGATAAGATAGAATCATCATGATACAAATTCAGCCTAAAGTCCGTAGACAATAATACGCTCACCTAGCCCTAAAAGTGTATACAGTAAGTCTAAATGTGATCAATCTTAAAGAGAAGAAACCCTAAGATGTTACATTTCAAAGTCAAATTAACATACATACAATGAAAAACTTAAAGTACCTGACACATGTTAAATATGAACTGAAAACCAGTGGCACAACATGACAGTGCACTAAATCTCAGTCCCAACTACATTTCCCACCAGTTCATACACCAGCACATGAGGTCCCACTAAGCATGTATCCACAAAACCTACATGTAGACCACCTCTTCAAACCAGCCAAACTGATGTTCCACACACTTCTACTTTTAAATTCTACCACTCTTACTGATTAACATCCGAGTAGGAAAAGGGAAACTGTCATAATGGCACAAAAGCTGCTATTGTAAAATTATTTTCAAGCTCAGCTAACTCTAGTCTAAAAATAGTGCCACTGGCAGTGGAGACTCAAGGCCCCACTCTTGTCAGATTTTCCACTAAAGATCCCACTTCTCGTAAAAAGTTATCACAAATTGTTCTACCTGTTAGTGAAGTAATTCCACAACTCCTATATCCAAATACATCCACAAGTTATTGATCAAATCAAAAACTGGCCAAGTCAAGGAGATCTGAGCAAGTGCCTAGAGACACACAGAATGGAGAGTGAAACAGCAGAGCTGAGGAGAGGGGGAGCGCTCTGATAGGCCAGCTATTCTTGACAGTGGACAGAAAAGAGATATGGGGACAGCTGTTGTGATATGAGGTGGTTGAGTGGCGGTAAAAATAGGAGCCTCTGCTCTCCGGCCTGGACAATTCTGCCATTAACTTCCCCCACCACCTCCACCTCAGCTGCTTCTGTGTGTCCACACATGTGTTTCTGTGTGTGTATTTCTGTGTGTAATCTATGTGTAAACAAACACGGCTAAGGGTTAATGTAACTGAGAACATACTGGGTACAATTGCTTATCTTGCAGATCAGCAATACATACATACATACATACATACACACAATATAAGACTTGGAAGTTGTTGTTATGGTGCATTCAGAGTATTTCAGGGGCTATTCTGACACAGTTGTGGGATACTGGTGTTTGTTTAGATATGGAGCTGATGCTACTTTTAGGTACGCTTCAGTAAACAACCAAAAGAATGAATTTAAGGATTATTATTTGAATCTATAACATTTCAAAATTAGTAACAAAACTGCAGGTGTTTTGCAAATTGCAACAGAAGGTTGTATGTTGCTAGCAAGCTACAGCTCATGTCTGTACTGTACTGTTAGTATATTGGCTGTTTAGGATGAATAAACAGGGACCACAAAAACACTATAGCGGGAATAACGTGAGGCGAATTTTCTACAGCCATGCTAATATCATCATGCTAACATGCTCACAATGACAATGTAAACATGCGGATGTTTAGCAGGTATAATGTTCACCATCTTAATTTAGAGTATTAAAATACTACCATTTCCTAATTAGCACTAAACACAAGGTACAGCTAAGGCTGAAGGACATGTCATTAGTTTAGCAGGTATTTGGTCATAAACCAAAGTATTGGACAAAGTGAAATTATGACCCCTTGATGGTGTTACATGAAAAGTCAGAGGATCAGATCAGAGGATTGCAATTCATCCTAAGGGGAACATGAATGTCTGTACCAAATTTCATGGCAAGCCATCCAATAGTAGTTGAGACATTTCAATCTGGACCAATTGACCGACCAACATGCCTTCCCTAGAGCCACACAGCTAGTGTAGCTAAAAAGTACGTTTTTAGCTACATAAGACATTTTCAAACAGTGCAAAACTTCATGATATGATATGAAACTGAGAAAAGCAGCAAATCCTCACAATTGTGAAGCTGGAACCAGCAAATGTTTGGAATTGTTGCTTGATAAATAATTAATAGGATAGTTAACTAATTGTTTCAACACTAGAGGTAACACACTGGGACAAACTGACAAAGAATGCAAAGGAAGAGCATGGAGAGGGACATAAAGGTATGGCAGTGTTGGTGGAGATAGACATTTCTTAAAATAAGTGAAACTTAATGCATTACTTTTATGCTGAATTTAACAGAAGACAATAAAAGTTGCAGACAGTGTTTGACATGGTAGGTCATGG
>CM050848.1:31366981-31449481 GCA_027580175.1 Siniperca scherzeri
CCATGCTGAAAGTTTGAGAGCCCCGCTTTACAATATATCAGTGTATTTGCAAAATTGAGCTTGATTTACTGTCAATATATTTAATTTTTGACGGACTGAGAAAACCTTACTGCGTTGCTTGTGTAAGAAAAACTCAATTCAGGGCTGTATTATTAGACTGTATTCACTTATTCAACCCTGTGTCATATAAATTACATTCATAACTAATCTGAGTATATTATGTACCCATTTCATGTTTTGAGAGGAGGATTTTTAGACGTACAATGCACATGGCATTGATTCTGAAGTATTTTGCTTCAAGCCAGCATTGACTTTTTTAAACACTGACCTATCCCTGACCTTAACTAAATGTTTTGTGTTGCCTTAAGTACTTATCCACTTAGGGATCTGCTGCACCCACCACCTCTGCTTTTGGACCACAAGATGGAGCCAGAGGACCATGTAAAAGTTCCACATGCTTTTGGAATCATGCAACCATACAAAGACTCCATTATTTCCCAGCGGCTGCCATGATTCTAGGGAGGGAATGGCAAAGTGATACGGATAAAGTGCAAACAAATTGCTGTGAAATGAATGGAGTGACAGCTTTAGTCCAGCTGACAGTAGGGAGGAGGAGGAGGAGGAGGAGGACGGGTTTGTTTACAGGCCAGGCTGTCTTGGGAAACAAGTGTAGCTTAAAGAAGAGGGAGGGGTAAGAAGAGGAGAGAAATGCAGTGATGTAACACTATTCAAGAGTGACTACAAGTATTATGAATGGCAAGAAAGTGTGTCATATTTGCTTCTATTCTTAATATATTATGTTTAATCCATGTCTAGTCTGAATAATTACAATTATATTTTATTTGTTTGTTACCTGCAATGCAAAATAAAGAAATACACGCATGTCCCTTCAGGACTGACTAGTGACACTTAACAACACTTTATGGCAATGAGTAGCTGCAGGTGCAGAGTGGAGATGCACAGTTTTCCGAACGTGTTGTGGACTTTTGGAATATACAGAGATAAACGGCTGCCTTTTCTGTCAAAAAATATTTTTGTATTTTTTTGTACGAGGAAAAGTGGATTAATAAACTATTTTGCTTTAATCTACAAGAGGAGTCGGTGTGAGCTGGGTGGATATAAGAAACGTGTCGACTTAAGGTTTACACTCTGTGCCAAGTTTGGATCCTACAGGTGCGTTTCCATCGGCTGGGTTGAGACAAATAAACTGTCTACCTGAGCAAAAGGTTCCAATTTCAGGAAAAAAAAAAAAAACGTGGAATAAAAGACCTTGGCTGTCTAGACCCTACTGCTATTGGGCAGGTTATTTTGTTTTAGCTCATATGAAACCGTATTTCTTGCTTTCGGAAGCAAGATGATGACAGAGAGGTGCCAATAACAGGTCTCTATTTATAGCAAATCTCCACTACGGGTGCAGCAGAGCATTTGACAGCTCTGGGTAAAGTTTTTTTGTAGGTAATTTACAGACAGTGCTTTGCTGTTTAATTTCAGTATGTTTAAACCCGATTTAGAGTTGTTGTGCAATGTAATCAGACCAAACTGCTAATCTGTCATGTAATATTCGCTATCATTATTTATTCGACAAACATGTTTCTATAGCCTATTGGTTGCATAAACTATTAATAGATAAAAGGAAAAAACACCCAAGCGAGTGTAAAACCTTTTTAATGATACTGTGGACATTTTGTCGAATTTTGCCGCTTCCATCCAGCTTTCCTAATTAGATAATTTGCATAAAAATGCTTGGATGGAAACATGGCTTTGTCTTTTCCTGTTGCATATTAAGTTTTGAAAATAAAATCAAGCTTCCTTCTACACTAATTAACATGAATCACTTTTTACGTTAAGCAGGCTTACAACAGTTTTGGAACAAGCTATTTAAAATAAATATGTGCAGCAGAGCAAGAGGTGAAACATTGTTTCACTATTTGAAGATTAATTGACACTCCTTTGCAACGACCACATCTTTTCGATGAGCAGCCACTGAAATTAACAACATGGATTTAGGCCTAGTTGCAAAGCCAAACACAACAGCACAGCTATGTGGCATAAAATTAACAGAAAAAAGACAATTAAACAGTTAATCGTCAAGTACAATGTCATGATTGTGAAAGCCCTAGCACTATCAAGAATGTAGTCTAATGTTCTCTGCTGTCAGGAGCTCAGCAGATAGTGATAGTGTTAATGCCAAAGTCCTGCATGTGTAAACACACACACACACACACACACACACACACACACCCACACCATCCATTCAATCATTTTTCCTACTAGGGGGCTGATTTCATTACCATTCCCATGCTGACAGGATTGAACATGTTTGTGAAGGACACATTGATTGATTGAACTGAGTGATTGCCATTGCTCAGACCCACCCCAAACTATGTGAAGGTCTTTGTTTTGTCTCCTTCACCTCATTTCTGGGGGGTTTTGGTCCTTAGACCTTCTCATTCAGACATCTATGTGCTCAGGCTCCTTCTAAAAAATAAAAACTGGGTTAAGCTTATTACGAAATTTAAATCAGCACAAATACGGACATGTCATGACTGCAACATTACATACACACCCCCCTATCAATGTGCAGCCATTCACAACATGAATACCTGAGATGCCACTGCATTAGATCTTGTCCATCTTCACCAGCAGCTGGTTGCACAAGGCAAGACAAATAGTCAAACTTCAGACAGACATCTAAGTTCACTGGTTAGCTAGACTTACTTTCAAGTAAGGGCAGAGCTCAAACCTGGCAACCTCACTAAGAGGACTGTTGAGATGTTACGTGCAATCACTGCGCCCAGTGGTTGTTGATCAAAAAAATAACTCAATACCTGTTCCAAAAACCACCAAAGATTCACAAAGTAAATAAGATTTAAGAACAGATTTTGAACTGTAGGGGGGATTTTTTTTTCAACTTTTGACAGAGCCAGGCTAGCAGTTTCATTCTCCCTCCAGTACTTGTTTTAAACTAGACTAAACATGTTCCAGACTTAATTTTGTACTGGATACTCACAGACCTGCTCGTCTGTCTATAAGAGAGCAAAAACATGAATAAAGTAAAATGTTGGACTGTTCCTTTTAAGACCCAATGGATGCTTAAAATGTTTATGGTGAGTACTCATTTGTGGGATAAGAAGTGGGTGAGAAAGCAAAGTTTTGTGAGAGCAACAGTGGTGCAAACATTATTTGTTTATCAAAATTAAACACATTGCACACCTCCTTTTCAAAATACCATGCTTTATTCACCAAATGTTTTCAGCTATCTTGCTTTCATCAGGGTGGTATCTAAGGTTTTTTCCAATTTCTTTATATATAGTCCATCACTTAGTCAACGGATGTTTATATCAACAAAAATACAGGGTATCCAAATCAACATTTACAGTCATCTCTTTAAAATAATTCTTATAAAATACAATACTACACAAAATAGACTGTATATAAAGTCGAACGACGCGTCTCCACTTCCTCCCACTGTACAAAAATCCATCCATCCATCCATCCATCCATCTTCTTCCGCTTATCCGGGGCCGGGTCGCGGGGGCAGCAGTCTAAGCAGGGACTCCCAGACTTCCTTCGCCCCAGACACTTCCTCCAGCTCCTCCGGGGGGATCCCGAGGCGTTCCCAGGCCAGCCGAGAGACATAGTCCCTCCAGCGTGTCCTGGGTCTTCCCGGGCCGCCTCCCGGTGGGACATGCCCAGAACACCTCCCGAGGGAGGCGTCCAGGAGGCATCCGGATCAGATGCCTAGCCACCTCAGCTGGCTCCTCTCGGCGTGGAGGAGCAGCGGCTCTACTCGAGCTCCCCGTGTGACTGAGCTCCTCACCCTATCTCTAAGGGAGCGCCCAGCCACTCGGCGGAGGAAGCCCATTTCGGCCGCTTGTATCCGCGATCTTGTCCTTTCGGTCACTACCCAAAGCTCATGACCATAGGTGAGGGCAGGAGCGAGATTGACCGTAAATCGAGAGCTTTGTCTTCGACTCAGCTCCTTCTTTACCACAACGGTCCGATACAGCGCCCGCATCACTGCAGGCGCTGCACCGATCCGCCTGTCAATCTCACGCTCCATCCGTCCCTCACTCGTGAACAAGACCCGAGATACTTAAACTCCTCCACTTGAGGCAAGGACTCCCCACCCACGCGAAGAGAGCAAACCACCTTTTTCCGGTCAAGAACCATGGCCTCAGATTTGGAAGAGCTGATTCTCATCCCAGCTGCTTCGCACTCGGCTGCAAACCGTCCCAGTGCATGCTGCAGGTCCCGGTTTGAAGAAGCCATCAGAACGACATCATCTGCAAACAGCAGAGATGAGATCCTATGGTCTGTACAAAAATGATGCCAAAATATCCGGGATAAAGGCACTGCCATTTTGCGCTTGTGACATCATTTGGAGCCAGAGTCTGCACAGTAATGATCAGGGTTGGAGCCGCGGTATCGAGGTCCTCCCATACACCTGGCTGACTTAATCGCAAGCAGGGCTCAGCTGTCAATCATAATGTGAAACACTCTTTTTATAGCATCAAATAACTAATTAAAACCAAACTTCATCAGAAAAATGAACACTTGAACAAACATCAGCGTGATAAGAACTACCTAAAATGACAGAAACCATCTTTGGGAAAACATATACTTGATATTTTTTGTTTGGCCCATGTCCCATTCACTAACATTGAGGGGGCGGGGTTTATGACCTATACTTTACTTTTGGGGAGCTGTCATGTCGTCCATCTTTATACACAGTCAATGGCCTAGACCCACAGAATACAGGAAAAAAAATTTGTTTCTGAGACTTACAGTTCAAAAGTTACAAGCCAAAACGTAAAAGTTTGTGGTTATAGCGCCACCATCGGGCCAAATTGCACCAAATTCGACTGTAGACACTCCATTGGGTCCTCTGCAATACACCCACTAAGTGTAAAGTCGACTGGATGAACGGTTTTCAAAAAAAAAAATAAAATAAAATAACAGACATACAGACAGGGATAACTTCCTTTATAGTTAGATGAAAGAAAGGGTTTTGTAGAACAGCTTTATATTTCTCAAACATTTCGAAAAGAAACTACTGTTTTCCTACCTGTACTGAAAATCAGCCCTACTGGACTCAACTGAGGGTAAGGTGGCCTAACTTTTTAAGCTTAAAATGAATCCGTCTTTATTTATTTGCAACTATCATTTGAGTATTCAGGAGCATATCTAAGACTGTCATAACTTAACCTAGTTCATACAGGACAAAATATACAGCCTGTTTAATCAATCAAGTTTAAATCAAGTTTATTTGTCACATGTAATCAACAACAATCACAGTGAAATGTTCCTTCAATTTGTGCATTTAAAATAATTAAAATAGAACAGGAATAGTATATTATATATATATATATATATATATATATATATATATATATATGTCTTAGGCAGTGACCTCATTTAGGATTTTAGTGGCCTCAGGGTAGAAGCTCTTCTTGAGCCTCTCAGTGCTGGCCTGGTGTACCTTCTTCTTTTCCATATCCGGGTGGTTGGAATCCTTAATGATTCTCCTAGCCTTATTCTTGCAGAGCCTGGTGTAAAAATCCTTTAAGCAGGGTAGAGCACCGTCTATTGTATGTTCAGCCGTCCTGTTTCCATACCAGGCAGTGATGTTCCCCATCAGGACACTCTCGATGGTATAGGAGTAGAAATTACTCAATATCTGAAGGGATACCTGGAATTTCCTCAAGCATTTGAGGTGAAACAGCCTCTGCCTTACCTTTCTCACCACTGAGTCAGTATGCAGCGCCCAGGTCCCGCTGATATCAAGGGGGACGTAGTTCCTACCCTGCATCTTCCCAAAGTCCAATATCAGCTCCTTAGTCTCGCTGACATTAAGGAGTAGGTTGTTGTCCTGACACCAGTGTGTCAGTTCTTCTTCTTTCACATAAGCCTTTTCATTGTTATCTGTGATCAGGCCCACCACAGCTGTGTCATCAAACTTGATGATGGTGTTGGGAGTCGAAAGTGGCTACTCAGTCGTGTGTCTACACATACAGCAGCGAGCTCAAAATGCAACCCTGGGGTGCAAACCAGACAAACCAGATTGAAAAGCGAGTCCTTCTCCCCACAGCATTAAGGCAGCCTCTCACTGCAGATTCGGACCGTGCCAATGTAATAACTAATGCTATAGAAGTGTTTATCCCTGCAGATAGGTGACCATAGTCAGTATTTATGGGCTATGGGGCGTAAAGAAGGGTGCACGGTGGCAGAGCGGCTAGAGCTCCTGCCTCCCAATAAGGAGATCGTGGGATCGATTCCCGGACCAGACCAACATCACACAATCTCTCTGGGTGGAGTCTGCATGTCCTCCCCGTGTTACCGTGGGTTCTCTCCGGGTTCTCCGGCTTCCTCCCACCGTCCAAAGACATGCATGTGTAGGTTAATTGATAACTCTAAATTGCCCGTATTGAATGAATGTGTGAGTGAATGGTTGTCTGTCCTTGTCTGTGTTTGTGTTCGCCCTGCGACGAGTTGGCCACTGTCCAGGGTGTGCCCTGCCTAAGGCCCAAAGTCACTGGGATAGGCTCCAGTCACCCGCGACCCCCTAACGGGGACCAAGCGGTAGAAAATGGATGGATGGATGGGCGTAAAGAATACAGAATTTAAGCATGTGGTCAAAGTGCTTGAGCTCCGCTACAATGTGCCTTCACATGCGCATTTCAGTCAGTCCGTTGTGCCTGCCCTGTATAATCCAGCGTGAACTGCAGCTGTTCAGGAATTATCAACAGTCTGACAATGGAGCATTACTGACATTTGTGTTATTTATTTGTTCTTATTGACAATATGATAGTATTTGAGTGCATTAACTGTTAAAATAAGAATCATGGCCAATGAGCCACAGTTTAATGTTACATAACATACATAACATTTAATACATTTTTTCAGAATAAACAACAAAAATAAATTTTTAGTTTTCCCTACTGTACCGAAAACGTACCGAATCGTGACCCTAAACCCAAGGTACATACCGAACCGTGAATTTTGTGTACCGTTACACCCCCAGTGAACGAACAGTATACTTACTGGCACTCCACAACTGTTTATTCAGTTATGTACAAACTATTCGCAGACAAGAAGCGAATCCCACTAACTGCAACAAACTGCAACCCACAGAGTACCACTAACACATAGCCAAATAGTTACACAAAAAACCAATGTGACAGCAGACAGAGATCGACAGTACAGAAAAGTGTACCACAAACACCAACATGACACAAACTACCACAAAGAACCACAAGGTACACTCAAGTATACCTTAACCACATTGTATTACTAAGCATTACATTAGTTTGAAGTCCTTTGTGGCACTTAGTGGCAATTTGCATTCCTATTTGAAGTAGACTTCATCTACACATTGCAGCAACTATTTAGTTTTGACAATAATTCCCATGTAAAGTGATTTAATAAATGAGCCTTCATACAGGCAATTGGTATAGCTGTAACCAGGCATTATGTTGAAGGACTTGTTGAGTTCCAACAGCATTTAGATCCACCAGATGATGGATGACAGTGATAAAAAAAAAAAACAATGACATCTCACAACATGATAAACAGACTAAACAGCTATCAGCTTCACTGTCACGTCTTGTTTCCTCCAAGCACGCTAATTCTGTCTGGCTGCAGTAATCTCTGTTGTATGCGTGGGCAGGACAAAACATGGACGAAGCTTTTTACATAACTCCTAAGAATCCAGCTCCTCTGACCTCACATGCTGGGTCAAAGGGCAAGGTGCCGGGGCTACAGCGTACAGGCCAATGACGGCTTCAAAAACCAAACTAAGGCAGCGAGATTTGGAAGCAAGTCATTGACTAAAACCCTCAGTGAAATGGGAGTAGCTGAAAGCCTATGTGGTTCCACTGACTATATTGACGGTTAGGGAAAATATATGTCAGTAGTCATCAGGGTGTAGCTTCTATATTCCATAATGGATTCAGGAAAAGTGTCCTACTAGTGTTGGTTACTCATCTTCCAGTATTTCTGTGAATACTTCCACACAACTATCACTCAGCTTAAACGAGATTGATGTTTGTTACAGTACTTTTCAGATGTCATTCAATCCTGTTCATGGTATCATTCAACATCACTTCAGAGATGTGTATGAACATATTCAATGAAAGCGTTAGGGTTAGGTTTTACGTAAAGTGGTCTTCTGTGACTCTGGTGGAGCTTTGTCTAGTCTGAGAAAATAACCCTGATGATGTAATCAGGGCTGAAATCACACTGAAATCAGGATATGTAGGCCTTTGCTTTTTTATATCTGTCTCTTGTATTGTCCTAAGGCACAGCAATGAGATAATTCCTAAAATCATTATGCTAACATGCTCACAATGACAATGCTAATACGTGGATGTTTAGCAGGTGATTTTTACCATGTTCACCATCTTAGTTTAGCATGCTAACATTTGCTAATTTGCACTGAACACAAAGTACAGCTGAGGATGATGGGAATGTCATTAGTTTTTCAGGTATTTGTCCAATACTTAGGTTAATGACCAAAGTGAAACTTTGACTTAATGATGGCCAAAGATGAAAAGTTAGCTCCTCCTGTAAGTTATTAAACTTCATCGCGTGAGGAACAAGAATGTCCTAATGTCCAAAATACCAAATGTGCCAATCCATCAAGGAGATGTGGATATATTAAAGTATTCTAAGTGGTAGAACAGACAAGACCACCCGTCATTGCCATCCCAACGAGTCCCACTACTACTGTGGCAAAAAATGTCTAAAGAGGGACCCCAAAGGAAAACATGCTGTTATTGTAACCATACAAGGATGGTCCATGTACTGTTAATATTTCTTTGTAGACAGATTAAACAGCTGTATAACATTAAAGTAACATTCAAAAAATGGAATACTCAGCTACGTGTTGGTCCATTTCCATCTATGTATGGGATATTCTACACAAGTTGACAAGATGCATTTCAAATGTGGTGAGTGACTGAACATTCAAAATATGAGATTCTAAGTTGTTATTGGAGCACAGCAAAAATTAGCAATCTGTCTCCACACTGGGATAGATTTTCTTCATATGCTAATGTACTAATATTATGTTCCTTCATACTCCAGCAAGGTATTACACATGTGATTACATTTTTTTGACTCAAATGGTGTGGTATTCTGTATTTTAACAGGTAATTAAATTATCAGTCAATAACTACAATGCCATGTGAAAGCCTATAATTATGTACACACCCACACACAGGAGTGATAGGATACTGTAGTGAACAATGAGCCTAATGCACAGTCTGTTCTCTCTGGCTGACAGCCCCAGGACTTAGGTCAGCTGAGGAATAGTAGATAAAACACAGAGCCATTCACTGCCCTGTCTGTTCAAACGGAAATTGAACAGCAGACAAGCTGAGTGGCACTGGACATGTGCTGAAGTGTGGCCTTTGAATTGTGTACAGTGTTGAGTGAGTGATTGTGTAAGACTTGCACATTAACTTGCCTGTATATTTGGGGTTTCAATGAATTTTAGCAGGTTGGCATGAGCAAAATAACCCATTTGTGGAGAAAACAAAGCAGTTCATTGGCTTTGGGCTTTACCAGCTTGCTGGCCGAGCTAAATTCTTCACCCACCAGCAGCCTCCTATGAATCTGCAATTGGTTTAAATTATCATGTGATTTGCTATGTTACCTTATGGGAATGGCTTTTCTTTTTCTAGTCTATTTCCTTGACTTGTATGTGTGTTAACATCTACTGATTACTAGACACTGGGTATCACTTGAAATTTTTTGATAACAGTGCTGATAAGATAACAGAGTTTGGGAACCAATGCCAAAATTATACTTTTTTGATACTTTGAGAGATATAAACATTTTCCTTTTTTATCATTTAATAAAATAAGCAAAGGTTCTCAAAAGTTAAATGTCTAAACATGAGCAGCTGCTACACATATTTTGCCGTAAAAAAACACAAAACGTCTAAAATTGTCGAAATTTTAATCAGAGGACAGCCATCTGAAGGCATCAGGTATCTATTCCATCTGCAATCCCTAACTGGACTGATGATGCACACGGTCAAGTCACAATTACACACGGCAGATCAACTGGTTAAATTTTGAACAACAAGCACCAGATTGTTGCAAAATACCCACAGAAACCTCTGTGCTTATATGCATATCAAACTTGTTGTTTAGATGAATTATTCTACACAGTTTTTACTGCAGTGTACATCAGCAAGCGTGTTGGTGACTGACACAGTGAAAACAGTTTATACAGTTCCATGAAAATTGTAGATCAATTAAAACACCTCTCTCCGCTAATAACTCACAATGACAATGCTAATACGCGGATGTTTAGCAGGTGATTTTTACCATGTTCACCATCTTAGTTAACATTTAGCAAGTTAACATTTGCTAATTTGCACTGAACACAAAGTACAGCTGAGGATGACGGGAATGTCATTAGTTTTTCAGGTATTTGTCCAATACTTAGGTTAATGACCAAAGTGAAACTTTGACTTAATGATGGCCAAAGATGAAAAGTTAGCTCCTCCTGTAAGTTATTAAACTTCATCGCGTGAGGAACAAGAATGTCCTAATGTCCAAAATACCAAATGTGCCAATCCATCAATGAGATGTTAACTCCCTCAGGACTGTCCGTTACAGACAGTCAAATCTAACTGAAAAAAAACTGGACTGCATTTTTAATTCTACTTTCATTTTATATATGGCACTACTATTAAGTGCAGGTTATTGTACGCACAGAAAACACAATGACAGAGGATCTTAAACATGTCTAGAAAAGTAAATTAAACTTAAAAAGACTCAAAACTCTCCACAGGATTCCAAACTGTCAGTACTTCATGATGGGGAAAGCCCTGTGTTTAAAGGGGAAGTAGCAAATGTGATTAGCCACGATTGTCACAGCCTCTAACACGGCCACCTATAATATATGATAATGTATTCTTTCCGATCCCACCCCAAATCCATGTGTGCCAGGCAAGCCTGGCCACAAAATTACCAAAGGTGCCACACTGCAGGTTTCATGAAAATAGTCCCATATCTCAAATATGATCAAAACTAGGATAAGACTCATAACCGGGATAGATGAGAGAATGACGACTTGTCACTGGGCATTGTAGTATTGAGCAATGCAGCTGGACAAACACCTACCTTCTTGAGCCCAGACCAGAGAAAAAAGTGCTTCACTGATCCAACAGAAATGCTGGATGTATGTTTGGGTGTACATGCTCCTCAACTGCAATTTCCTCCTAAATTCAGCTCACGATGTAAATAGTAACAACATCCTTCCAATAGTTCAGAGGGGAGTGCAAATGGAAGTTCCTGTACCCTCCACCCCCCTATGGCTTTGAAGTTGTTGTAGTCATGCTGAAATGGATGGACGGATTCTGGATTCTATGATAAATGTCCTCAAATCCTAAAAAAAACCAATGAATGTACCTAAGGAGAAAGTGAAACATATAATGGAAGTAGGCCCAGTGACAGAATAGCAGCCTTTAAAATCCTCTGAGGTTTATAGCTATCACTGAGATCTTAAACCACAGCCAACTGTATATTTGATGGTCAGGGTTGCTTTAGTAACAGCCCTTTCATTTCTACCATAGATGGGTTAGAAATCCACCCTCTCACTGCCACCAACCAGGGTGGATCTGCAGATATTTCACTGTGGCCACTTGCATTCATTACACAACCAAGCTGGACATACCACTACCAGGAATCAAACCCTGGGCCTCTGTGGTGGTGAGTAATAACTTCAACCCTGCACTACGCATTCACCCCCTGGTATCTTTTTCTCAATGACTAATCCCAAAGCTACGCAAAATATGACAGTGTCTGGGCTGATGGCACACACATGACACCCATCTGCAAAAGAAAAATAAGGAAAATGCTCATTACACTGTTCATTTAAGTGTCTCCGAGCAGTCTCTGGGTTGATAAGATGAACTAAGTCACGGATCCACCACCTGCTCTATCCTAGTTAGGGGTAACAGTACACAGAATTCAGGGTTCAGTTTATACCCCGGCTTAGGATTCACGGTTCAATGCAAGTTCAGTAAAGTGTGGGGGGGGACAAATGCATAAGGATGTTTCTTTTATTTTATTTTGAACAGACAGTAGTGCCAGGCAGACAAAGACAGACAAAATCCTCTTGCTGGGGACTGAGGTCACATTTTGCCCTCTGGCATTATAAAAACAAGGAACATTTCTGTATTACACTGTACGACACTTTCCCAAAAGGCAATAGGTCACAATAGGCAATAAAACTGAAAAGCATCTCTTATGCTATGAAATTGAAAATACAAAATAAATAGCATAATAAAATTAAAACTAATGCATTAGGAGGAGTATTTCATGGTAAATGAACTTGTACAGCGCCTTTCTAGTCTTCTGACCACTCAAAGTCCTTCACACAGTACATTTCACACACTGATGGCAGAACTGCTCATCAGTACAAAGAAACTAATTAATCACACACACTAACACACCAAAGGCACAGCCCTCGGGAGCAATTTGGTGTCTTGCTCAGTGTCTTGCCCAAGAACACTTCGACATGTGGGCTGGGGGAAGCTGGGATCGAACCGCCGACCTTCCGATTGGTGGACGAGCCGCTCTACCACTAAGCCACAGCCGCCCAATTAGTGCCACCTTGGCTATATTTAAACATTCAAAGCACCCAGACATTTATGTATTGTACTGTATTAAGCAGTAAAATGTAAACTGTGAACAAACACTCCTTAAAAGGACACAGGTGGGTCTTCCAGCACCGGTGTTTCATTTGCACTTGCCATAGTGCTACAAGTTTCCAGGTGGAACTCGCACTTGTGAACTTTGGTTCTGCATTACGTGCATCAATCTTCATACCGTCTAGTCTGCGTGTGGCTGTGTGCATCAGACCGTGACCCCCATACCGTGACGGTTCAGCACAAATACACAAACCGTCACAGCCCTAATCCTAGTATTTGCTTGCATTTGTGATATTTGCAGGCTGAGAACAGGCATGTAATTATCGCAGAGCATACTCCCTGTGTCCCAAAAGAATTTCCAGAAACTTAAAGAAGGCATCTCACACCCATACCATATGGCATCAATCTCAGCACGCCCAGCACTGATAGAGTTTACGCAATCTATCAATGTGTTAAACTTATTGTCTTAAATCCAGAGGGCTTTACTAATATATGTTTTGGAACTTATTATTATTCAATTTATTTATATAGCGCAATTTATTATATAACGCCAATTCGTACAATAATCAGGCCCTCTCTACAATGATATCCGACAACTTGACTTTTGTCAGAATCAGTTTTAATTGACAGTTTGCTCCCCAAATCACACTGCAAACAACTCAAGAAAGCAGTCTGTTACCATGGAAACAGCCAGGGGCTTCAGTTGAGGCAGTGTACTTTGACTGTGCTACTGTGTCACTGTGCTTAGTGTAGAGAGAAAGGAGACTGCTGACATTGTGGTTTTCAGTCAGCACCAGTCAGCACTGAGAGAGGCCAAACAAGTTGTGGCATCAGAATCAGAATCAAAAATACTTTATTGATCCCCGAGGGGAAACTCTTTTGCTACAGCAGCTCGTCTTTACGTCAGTGCACACAGGAATAGAAGTACTAAGCAAAAAATATAATACACTATAATACAGGTCAGATAAATTAAGTACCAAGTGGGTATAAGTATAAAATTAAAATAAGTGTGAAGTACAAAGTGGGTTTACCGTTTGATGGTAATACATCCATAATAATAGTAATAGTAATAGTGAACTGTTAAGTTAAGTGTAGCTATTAAGATTATAATGAGACGGAGGATATTGCACAGCAGTAATAGAGGTATGAATATATATATATATATATATATATATATATATATATAAATAAAACACACACATACACACACATATACATACACACCGCCGACCTTCCGATTGGTGGACGAGCCGCTCTACCACTAAGCCACAGCCGCCCTTTAGTCTCATTTAGTCTCAACAGGGAAATTTTTCAGTTTGCTATTTCTGGCTCAGTGTGTGTATAAGTGTGTGTTGTGTGTGTGTGAGAAAGAGAGGGAGAATGAGAAATAGAGGTAGCTGTCTTGATGTGTGATATTTTTAGACATCCACTGTGAGGTTCAGCCACTGTTCTGTCTACCATTTATTACATCCAATTCCAACTTGGCACATCATTTCCACGTAGACGTAATGAAAACAAATCAAGTGTGTGTGTCACCAGTGGTGCGAGTATCACTCATCACATTGCTTACAACTCATCCTATGGCATTCCTGTCTCCTGTCTTATCTGTCCTGACCTGACAGATTTCTGAACTCTCTCACACTGAGGGCTACAGTAAACAGTGATGACTGAACAGAGCCTTTCAACGCCCGTTCATCTGAGCTACAATGCACTAGCATCAAAACCAGTACTGCTCATTTACGATGCAAACATGCTAAACAAAAAGAAAGGCAAGACACACTTAATGAAGAAGTGGTGTTCTGCTGTAAACCTGATTTGACACTTGACTGATGTACTTTAAAGTGCTTTCAAAAATATCAGTTTGCGACCTAATTAAGCTTTTTGGTCAAGTCTCGCTGAAAGAGAAGTTCTTGCTCTCAGTATGTGGTTAAATAAATAATCATGACATTCAAAAATGGCGTCTTTAGAAGCATGACGCCCATGGTAGAAAAATAAAAAAGAATCCAGATGTAATATTTCACTGTAACCACAATCACTATAGACGGGATTAAGGAGAAACACAATAGAGCTTCACCAGCAGATAAAAACATTTCATCCTCTTCAGACAAGTGTTTCTATTTCCAGATACTCAAGTTAGATAGAATTACTGTGAGTACTGAGGGGGTTTTGTTAACAAAAATTAGGCTGGACTGATTGTAAGGATGGTTGTGTATGATTAGGCGTGTTCACTCATTCATACACAACCACCCATGCATTCATGTGGTTTGACTCATTCATACCAGTCTGTTGGTTACATTCCTGTCTGTTGTCATTCACACAAGCCTTAGGTCTGTAACCTTGTCCACAGACATCACTACTAAAGCATAGAATTATAGTGCACCTTGCATTCAACCCTTAGAATCTGACTAAAACAATGTGTCAAAAATTGTACCCTTCTTGCATCCAATTATTTAATTCTCTTAAATCTAGTCAAATCTGAAAACAGGGCCAGATTTACTGCAGCCCCAAACTTATGCTGTATCTATCAAACAGATGCAGCAGGCTGGAGTTGCAGTTTGCAGTTTTGTCAGTTGTGCAAATGTTTGCATGGTAATAGGACAACATGTTAACAGAGGCTGATTATGTATTCTGCTGGATTTACTGTCACGCAATTTGCGATGTCCAGCTGTGCACTTTCTATCTGTCTGTTTCTCTCAGATCATGTCCTCTTTGTTTTCCATGAACATGTTTAATGTAATAATAATTAAATTTTTCAAGTTTTCTCAGGGGGAGTTGAACCACAGCTGAATCCCACCACTGAACTGCACCCACTGAGCTCTCTTTTTCTGGCAGTGTGCACCTTGGAGGTCAGTACCAGGCACAGTCTAGGAGCTGACTATATAGCAGACTGTGGTCGTAAACTCAATTTTTATGGCATGCAGCGGCGCCCCGGTAGCTCACCTGGTAGAGCGCGTACCAATAAGGCCTTACCACAGCGGCCCGAAAAAATAATTTTTTAAAAATCTAATGTAATGCAACCCATAATCCTGTAAATATTGTGAAAACCAAGCAAAAACAGCCTAGGGTTCAAAGGTAAAGGTAAATCTGTGTTAAACAGAGTTGTCACTGTTTTTCACAACTGGCTTCACAATATACAATATATTATGTAACCTGGTCACATGATATAGGATAACCCATTCACACTGACAGTAAACACTGCTTATCCTGGATCACTGTCGGGCTGAAAGGGGTGTATGACTCACTACCTATGACCAGGAGGAAAGTGTTTTTCCAAAAACAGACACACAGATAAAACTAAAATAAAAAGACTCATGTACACTCACTGCTAAATTAAGTCTTTGTCACATGCCTTATCACAGATGTTGATAATCAGTGGCAAAACAACTCAATTAGCTGACACTTGAGAGAATGATGCCCACACAAATAATGCAGTCCCACACTGAGTCAACCACTAATTGAGGTCACCTTGTTTGGACTTGTAGTGACCCTCTTGAGCAAAGTGGTGTAGTTAAAAAACAAGCCAGACATTCCCAAATGTCCTGGAATTGTTTTATTTGCCTCTGACTCAATGCTGAGGCAACTTCTTCCTGCTACTTTTACAGATCTGTCATTAATTGATAGAAGAGATTTCCGCACACTTAGATCTATGCGCTGTTTAACTTTATTTTACGCATTCGGTCCATCAGACCTTCATCAGAGCATACATGATTCAATAATGGACAGGCAGGTAAAAATAACCAATGCCAAAAATTCTACTTTTACGAAGTTTATAATGTTCAGTTTTTGTTGACATTGTCGGAAATGTGTAAATTCAATTATATGTTTATTACTGTGGTCACAGTTAAAAGTGGTGTATTGGACTACATTATATTGTAAGGGGTTTCTACTTACAACACCACCACTAACTATGACCTCAGTGCTAAAACATAATTTAATTAACACCTCTATGAAAGTGTCCAAAACAAACTTTATTATAAGACTTTATGGCAGAACCATTGTATTGGATTTCATTACATTGTACAGATGTACCTAATAAAGTGGCCACTGAATACATCACCATCAATCACGTGGCAGGAAATGGAATCAACATGGAATAACATTGTTTGATACAACTGCATTGTATCAAACAATGTTAATGTTAACATGTTATTAAAAGTTAGTTCTGAGACTGTTTGTTTTTTATATTACAACGTATAAAAATCTAGCACATATACAAATCTAATTAGATACAGAGTGAATAGCAGAACTTAAGGGAATGTAGACAGGAGACAGAACACACTTTGGTCATATGCCCCTTCACCATAGGCCCAGCCCACTGTAGACACATTGTGGCATGTTGTGTTGTGATCATACATCACAAGAGATCTGTTCTACTGTCGCCTCTCAGCTGGACAATGTTAAGTGCATTTTTGTCAGTGGATCAGGTTAAACACTGTCAGGCAGAAATTGTAATAGAGGCAGCAGCCCCAATGTACTGGTTAGACGAAGATGAGCAAATCTCAAATCTCCAACACATCATCAGGGTATGGGACACCATTTACTGCGTCATTCCTGTTTAAGGAAACACACTTGTGTTAAACTTAATTTTAGTTTCTAATGGATTTTCCAAGCTTTCCAAAGATGTCAAATATGTCAGGTTTCTTTGTATAAAATGATGCACAAGACATCTAGAATGTTTTGATGGAGCAGTGAACCCATTAAAATCATGGGGTATTGAGGTTTGAACACTTAACGCAGTGGAAACATTAAATAGCTTCAAGAAGATATGTAACATATGATACTGTCATATAGTGCCGCATAACTTTAAACAAACTTTTAGTGGCAAAACCAGGGTTCAAACTGAGCAGGAACTGGAATTGGGGTTGATTTAGGAGTAATTCAAAAGCCTTGGGTTTGTATAAAAAGTCTAAATATAAAATTCTAGATGGTGACCAAAGGCGCACTCAAACAAGACATTGATTTATTCTGGAATGAGTCTTGAACATGAAAGTAAATATTCAGATTTCCTTGGACTTCCTCACTGTTCCCTTCTTCCTTTCCTGTCTCGGACTGGATGTATAAAAAAAGAGGATGCATTTCTCACCTCAAACAATGTGGCAAATTCTTTAAATTCCAGCTGCCACTAATAATCAAACACACTTCACTTGTACTACCTTGACATAGGCCTGAGACGTCAGCTTCTGCTGTTCATCTAGTCTCAGACTAGGTAGCTTATTATGGAGCAGCAAGAAATGTAGGAGAATATATCAAAGAAAAGAACAACATATTGAGAGGAAATGTCAAACTCCAGTTGGTAGTGTACAGTCAAAATACTTTATAACTGTTTCCAAACTACTTCCTTAACAACAAAACTTATCTAAATGTCTACCATAGAAGACTGGAAGAAAGCCTTGTTTACAGAGAAATCAAAGTTTGAACTTTACTTTTGCATTTGGAGCAATGAGAAGACAGCCACATAAGACTGCAACAGATCATTAAACCTACAAACAGTGGTGGAAATATTCAGGCATAGAAATGTTTTGCCTATTACTGGACCACTAACTTATACTGGGTCACGACACGTTGACCAAACACAAAAATCATTGAATTCCACAGAGGTAGGTCATCATCTCTGGTTTAAAGTTGTGTGGAACAGGATTAATTTTCAAGCAGTACAATTACATTCTGTCTGCTGTTACCAATGTTTTTCTTACCTTTACTGTCCTGGATAAGAAGGATAACACACCACAAGACCACCAACAGAAGTATGGGTCACAGTGCAACCTGCAGGCTCATGCGGCATTCTCACAACTCGTCCACATAGCTTCACTGAGTGAATGACCCCAAATGGGGACTTTGGGTGGCCACAGTTGCACCCCTGATGCTATGGCAAAAATATATTAAGAGCCTAACTAGGAGGAGGTTATATATTAACCACATTCACATCTGTTCATTTGTTAAAGTCAGTGTGGATTGACACATTTGTCAAGTCTGTTCTGAAAGATGTACAACTATAACTACAATGTTCCAGAAACACTTCAGAAGAGGCCATTAATGTGGTTTGGCCTTTAGGTGCAGAGAAATGTATCACTATTGTAGTGATGACTAATACTGAAACTAATAAATTAGACAAAATAGTTAAGACCACATCTAAAAATCCATCAGCCCTTAGCCTCAGTACCTCATTCCTCTTCCTCCATACGAAAATCCCAAGGGTAAAGGGTCAGGAAGTGGCCTATTTGTTCCAAAGCAGATTCCACAAATACCAGAGTGAGACCTAAAGGGAAAGGCCTGCTTCCCGTTGTTTCCAGTCAGCCTGTTAAGACAAGTGAAGATGGCTTCTTGCAACTATAACATCCACTCTCTTTCACCCTCCAGCCTCGCCTCTCCTTACAGGACCCTTCAATCTGGATTCCTGCTGCAAGTTTCAGATTTGTTTGAGGCAAAAGTCTCCAGCAGATTTAGAAGCTAACAAGTTTGCTAAATTTTTTCCACACTATATATTATCCCAGTTAACAGGCTTGTGAGTGTGGTTGGGAGAATATATGAAAATATCATATAAAGCTTTGTCATACAAGGAGGATGCCAGCTTCCAGAGCAATAATTCACACAGCACATGTGTTTTTATCATGGGAAGTATGAGAATTTTTCAAGTTACACAACTCATGAACACCTTCCATCCTTTGAATATACGTTTACATCATTACTAACTCTACCTTCAATGTGCTTTTTTGGAAGGAATTTTGATTTGAAAGTAATTATGTTGAGAAAGGGCATCATGCAACAAAGGAACCCGTCCAAATTCAAACTCAGGACTTTAATATGTGCCTTAGATCAAGAACTAACTAGGACACCCCCCCCCCCTTGAAGCACATTTTGACAAAGACCATGAAAATATTGAAAATTTTATTCTATCCTATTTTTGTAGTTTTTTTATGTCTTGGAAACTTTAAAATGGAATGCTCTTTAGCAGCTATTCTGAAGTCCAAAATGTCAGTTTCTTATCTGCACATAAATTCATTACACACAGATGTTTTAAGTTAGTCTGTGCTTTCAGTGGCATTGCTATATAGTGACATAATTTTAATGAAAATGAAACCAGACATGACGACTGCCTAACTTGCTCTACTGGCCTAAGAGCATGAATGCGTGTGAAATGCGGGAAATCAGTAGGGCTGGGTATCGGCACTCAATACCTTTAAGGTATCGACCGAAATAACCCAGAACCAAGTAGTATTGAAACTTAAACGTTACCTGCATTTAAAAAAAAAAAAAAGACTATTTGTACGTCGTAGAAAAGGTTTCAATCGTAGTCATCTGGACACTGTTTTCAGAATCAAGACGTTTCGGCTCCCATCCGGAAGTCATTCTCAATTGTGAAAAATGGTCTGAGAACTCAGAAATTTAAGCTACTCTGTGTTACTTAAGCCCTGCCCTCAGGAAGGAGTCTTCCTGAGTTTCTGCTGTTTACCGTGCCTAGTTTCACCTGAAACTGACCTTCTTTTGTTTCCATGATGGCCCAGTAATCCGTAATCAGGCCTATTGTTTTCTGGCTGCACCTCCCTCATCACTGTTAAGTACCTGATTAGCATATGATTGGCTTGACCATGGTGATAATACACTGTGATAGATCGTTGGCAGGTTGAATCTCAGACCACCATTTCTGTTCAAAGAGGGGTTTTCTTTTTTCACAAAAATGGCTTCTTTGACTCCTCTTTCAAACCAACTCTTCTCTCTACTTAGAATCTTCACCTCGCTGTCTTGATTCTGAAAACAGTGTCCAGATGACTACAATTGAAACCTTTTCTACGATGGAACATTTCTGGACGAATGAGGGACTACACCGTCTCACCATGTGTACGGTTTTGCTCGCAACCTTAAGTGTTCTTCGATTTAATGCGACGTGTGATTGGCCCACTACCGCAGCTACAGCTAGCAGCTACAGCTAGCAGCTACATACAGTCTGTCATTGTGGTGGTAGTGAAGTCGAGCGCCGTGTATTTGATGGAGTTGGCAATTCAGCCTGCTGGTCCTCTTACGGTCGCTTCTCCGTCGAAGCGTGATTTGCTGCCTGAGTGTCTCTAGCCTAGGCAGAGCGGACGGGCGGGTGCCGAGACACTCGGGCAGTGAAGCAGGATTCGTCAGAGAAGTAACCGCGAGAGGAGCAGCAGGCAGGCAGCGCAGGAGGGACTGCGACAGCCGAAGAGATCGGTGTGTTTACTGAATTTGCGTCTCATGGAATGTAGTGATGATAGTATGGTTTCCATCTTCACATAAAAGTCTCAACATTTGTGAGACAGTGTCCATCCACTTTGTCTGCATTCGAGCACCAAGCATCATCGATTTAAATACAGATTTAAATACAGAGTCCTCCTCCTTTCATCTTGCCAGAGTCTTGGCTCAGCTCGGAACATCCGGGATCCGGGATGTTGATGGAGCAGGTCTCGATGAGGGCACAACAGTCTCTGATTCCCGTTGCTTGGCCAACCTGAGTCTCATTTCTTCCAGACTAGACATTAGCCAGGAGCAGCCTTAACTCCAAGCTGGGCCAGCATGGCTCCCGGCTGTCCCGGCTGTCTTTCCTCTCCTCCTGGGCGATCGCAGCAGTCGTCATGGTGCCTGGTCCAGCTGATCTGGCTCAAGGTCCGCTGTTCTTTAATCCAAACCCTGACTTCCTTTTCCGATGACAACAATGATGTATTACTCTCATAGGTAATACACGTTTTAGCAATAAAGCCGAAAAATGAAAAGAAAAAAAAATTATGAAAAACAAGAATGTAGCTAGCGGAGTTTGAGCTACAGGCCGCATGCACAGCCTGATCCAGTTGATTAGAACAATTTTGGCTTAGCCCTTTAAATCAAATCAATCAGACATGATTGGACATGATGAGGCTTTGTGTGCGGCAGCCATTTGCACTAAACTTTGTTGCAGATATCTAATAGGCCTTCGCAGTGCTTTGGTAGATCAGGAGACTTTGGTTCTGCTGCGTGTTTTTTGTTCCGAGCAGATTACACAGCGAAGCCAGAAGAATAGAGTTCAAGTGGGTGTCTGCTGGTGAGCAGGCTGCACTGAGAGGGCGACATGGCTGTCTGCCGCAATGAAGGATTCCAGGAGAAAGAGAAACAGAACTAATGATCACTGACCTTTTTATTGACCTGGTGACATCTGGGTCACCGGTCAGACTGGCCAATGCTGCATTCAGTGGTTCTCAGGATTGTGGGAGAAAAGAGAATGCAGTCTCCTAACAAAAGTTCAGTTAATAATCACCCAAATGAATTAATTCATCTGTGGAGACCCAACACATGTTTCTTTTTTAGTGACACTTCTGGTATCTTAAATCTTAAATCCTTTCCTTAAAAGTTTACTATGCATTAGCATATTTTTTTCCATACTATGTTCATCTATGCATGTGTCCAGCTTTACATTACACTGAATAAATCCTAGTAATTCCCAGTTTTAATGCAAAAAATGTGACCTAGCTGGTAGTCACGGCCTACATGTGTCCAACCGATGTAGTTTACAATAATCCACTCGATGTCCGTTATAAAATAGGAAACACACAAACAACTTTTTATTCCATTATTTTATGTGTGACAAGCAGGTAAATCCACTTAATTTTCTTTGCTGGATAATATACAACTAAACATGACAGGACACGGTAAGAAAACCGTATGACTCCAAAGCAAGTCTAGTCTCCACTCGATTCCCCAGTTCAACAGCTTAACTGAAGTAAATGCGCTCTCTTAAAGTAACAGCACACAATGAATAAAATAGCTCATTCTAGGCATAACATATTAAACTTAGTCAAATTTGATGAAAAACGTTCTTATCCATTTTGATTTGTTTACTGTTAATATTCTAATATTCAAAAGTTATTATAACTCAAAATGTACATCTTCTAGGAATAGTATAAAAAAACAATGAGAAAAATAACAAGCTAATCCTTGCCTCATATACCCAGTATGTCATCTGAATTTTCTTTGTAAATCTTATGTGGGGAAATTTACATATTACAAAGCCAAATGATTGCAATCTGAGTATAAAAATTTCAATATGGGTGTCTGGTGTTTTAGTAGTTTGGGATGCATATCAGAGAGTAATATGCAACACTTTCTGCCAAAAAATGATGGATGATGACCTTTGACCCTGACCTTCCACTGACCCCCGCCCACATCCTCTCACGGGGGCTACCATTAGCCAATGAGAGAAGAGAGGGTGGAGCTACTGTGAGCCAATGAAAGAAGAGAGAGTGAAGTTTGCTCTAACCATTGAAAGAAGAGAAACTTGAGTTAGACAGAACCAATGAGAGAAGACAACGAGGAGTTTCCCCCTAGCCAATGAGAGAAGGTGGAGTTAACAGGAACCAATGATTGGATCCCTTGAATATAAAAGGAGAACGTTTTTAGTTTGAAACATTAAAAAAGCTTAACATGACCAAGAGAACTGTGCTGATTAGCAAGACGCCTTTGACAAGCTACCAAGACTCAGCACCAGGGGGAGCATCCAAGAAACGGGTTTTGTATTTGTGCCGGACACTTCCTGCTGACACGCTTCTGGAGGAATTGACCTTAGAAGTGGGAGGCATCTGGGGGTCTGTGTTCATCTATAGCACAAATGAAGAAGGGGAAACTTTTAGACCCCTCACTGTCAAAGCAACGCTCACAGCAACAGACTGGGTGTTAAATCTGCTGGCTTCAAAGGATCAAGCATCATATACGACAAACAGCTGAGCAGCAACAAACAACTGTGTAGGCGTGTCCGGGACTCCCCCTTTTTTCAGATGACTCTTCCTCCTCCAGCTCCACCCAGTAATCCCTGCCCTCCCTGAAGCACATTTAAAGCGGGCACCCGACAGACCATGGCTCTCTCTCTTCTACCGCGGGCCAGGAGTCTGGATACTACTCTCCCTCAGCACAATTTTTTTAAACCTGGATACTATCTCCTACACCACCTTCATCACCGCAGGCTGGGAGCCCGGATAGTTCCCCACCACGACTGGGGACTCCTTGGTGTACGCGTCAGTATCTTCATCCTTCACGCTATATCCACGTGTGCATACAGGGTCCATGGCGCTTCCGAGGCCTTTCTTCACAAAATGACGAGATGCATCGGAGAGAAAATCACCTGGCTGTACGGCACGCTGATCGGAGAAAACCAAGTTACCAAGGTCTAGGCAATGGAAGCAGCTGTGGACTTTTGAAAGGGAATTCGTCAATGATTGAAAATGGGTTGTTACTATAGAAAACTTGTCATTTAAGTAGAGGAACATGTAGTCATCTGTCAATTAATTGATGTTTTGGATCAGGTGATTAAAAACAGAGTGAGTGATGTTCCAACCCACAGTTTTATCAGAAATGTTGAGATGTTCAATCCCATTCTGTACACACACCTAGGTTACAATTAGTCAGAAATAGTTTTTGTACTACAACCTCTAAAATCAGTTTCAGGTAGATCTTTGTGATATGCAGGACTTGGCCGAACACAATGACAGTCATCGATGTATTTTCAAAAAAGGCTTAAGCCAGACACCTAAAGAAAAAAAACAGGTGCCAAGGTCTCTAAGGCCTTTGACTCTATATTAAAAAGACAGTTGGACCCCTGAAAAGTTACAAGCGGATGCAGGTAAAGAATTCTTTAACAAGACATTTGAAGCGCTGATGAAGAAACATTGAGCAGATTAATCATTTTGCAGCCAGAGACCTGAAAGCGTCTGTGGTTGAAATATTTAATCGTATGCCAAAAACTCAAATCTGGAGGTATTTTACGGCTAGAAACACAGCTGTTTTATACATAAAAGTATAAAAATGACGCCTATGCGGGTGACGTCAGAAAACGCCTCTCAAGTGTTTGAAAACCTGTATGGTACATATCCCATCTGCAACAAAGACGCGTTAAAGATTAATTTTAAGGAGGGAGGTCTGGTGAGAATATCCAAACAGAGAAGTGTTTGATAAAAAATATGAACAGTTATACTCACAAGTTGTTTACGGTGGCTGAATGCATACCACGGCAACCCCCTATGTACAAACTAAAAGATTATGACAAGGAACTAATCCAAGATACATTTTAGGAAGCAGAGTTGCAAAAAGTGAAGATTACTAAAGACATGGCATTTCAAGTGGAAGAAATTGTAGATGAGCGGGTCATTAGGGGTAAAAAAAAAACAGATGTTGGATGTTGGGAAAAACTGGCCGGAGAAATTCAACAGTTGGGTCAATGCTAGCAACCTGAAAAATATATAAAAACAATAGGTACATTAGATTTGGATTCATTACATCATGGATCAAATCTCTGGTGATTGGTTTTACATCACCCTGCCCTCCAACGCCAGCCTCGATGTATTTAAAAATTGGGGACCGGGAGAATGGTTCAAGTTCCGGGAGAATGGTTCAAGTTCGAAGAAAGGATGGCTCCCTATCCCAGCGGAAGTCACGGGTTTATCTCCTCTACTGCTATAGCGACGTAGCACGACATCAGCTCGTTGGCGATGCTTACGCTCCGCTCTTGAAAACTGTCAATATACAAGGGACATACTGTGACATCGTCGTGCTGTACGAAATCAAAACTTTACCTTCAGGAAGACTATCGTGAAACTCTACCCGGTTTTTACGGTTCACCTGTCATGTACGGGAAAGGCATAGGGTCTAGATTTTCAAAATTATTTTGGTTTTTAACACATTTGATGGAAAAAGGTTTTGCCATCGCTAAGCCTCATCTTAAATTGGCTGCCAAAAACATTGCCTCCAAGGTGATAAGCCACGCTGTCGGTAAACTAAGCTGTCAACCGGACCATGGGTCTCAAGAAGGATCCGGCAGTATGATGGTTCTGGCTAGAAGAGCGAAGAAGAGACTGCCGGGGCAGTGTGTGTCAGGGGGATCTAAAAAACGCTGGGGCACTGAAAAGAGGAAATTAGTCAGGAGAAGCAAGCCCGAGGAAGGAACACAATCTGGAGACAGACTGATTTTGCAATCCAGCGCCACTCGCCCATACAGAACATTGATGAAGACCCTGTTCAACTATTCAGAAGACTTGCTAAAAAGTCACTTAAGCGGCGGGTTATTTTACAAAGATGGTAGGGTTCTACCGGACTCTGTAGTGACTAATAACGGTCCAAACAGGGGGTTAGTTCAGAGAGCTCGGTTCAGCACCAAATCCACCTGCTGGGTCCTCTCCACACAGACATATTTTTCAGGGAGAGACTTCTTTTGAAGTCTGTGGATTTGAGAATTATGCTGACCTAGGATAACGATGCCTTCTGTCTCCTGTGCAGCCCCAACACCGATTACCGTTTAAAAATACTGGGAGCCTCTTTGTTTGTCAAGAAAGTGACCGTTTCCCCCGCTGTGGTTTAAGGTCACACGTCAGCCTTAATGAGTGTTAACGCTGTCTAACCCTTATCCCGCCTGAATGTGAAAACTTACTCCATCCCAGAGAATTCCCAAACATATAACCAAGAGAATCGCTTCCTCAGATTGAGGCCAAAATATATCGCTTTAACCAAGGTGAACAATGAAGCTTTCACAGGAAAAAGCAACCTGTCACCCTTCAATTTCACTACAATGTGGAATACTTGGCCCTGTGTCAGGATGGCAGACAGGTGCCCGCCAAAGCTTTCCAGCCTCAACTTAACCAGGGCCTGTCCGTCAGAGAGTTTTACAATATGTTTACAGCTACGGGGAGACACCTGAAAGACTTACCTCTGAGCATCAACAGGGAGGAATTTGAACAAGGAATACTAATGTTTGTTTTTAATCTCAACGCAGGGGAAAACAGCGGCGCATTAGCTCCTACTTACAACGGAAGTGTAAGACTGGAAATGAGATTCAGAGTGCCCTTACCACATACGACCACGCTCATCGTTTACGCTTCTTACAAATCTATTTTATAGATCAATTCCAAACAACGAATGAACAATCATCAACTGGAAGGTCTCATGCGTGTTTTACTGGGAGATGCCTGTTGTGGTGTGTGGGCCTCAGATCAGTTACCTTTACTGTGGCATTCCTTTAGACTTCCCGCCTACATGATTGTCAACACGCACCCCGGACACGAGCCCAGAGAGCAGTGGCTGGCGATCACTTTGGAGGAAGACGGGAAAGACACCTATTTTTAATTCTTTTGGATTTTTGGATTCCCACCTGATTTTTCACATTACCCTAAAAGAATTGTACAATTTTTAAAAAAACGATGCAGATCCATTTTGTACCACAATCGTCAGCTTCAACCTGTTCTATCTACAACGCGCAGTCAGCAATGTGTTTATTATTTACGCCATAGAGCCTGCAGGCTGTCTTTTGAAAGTGTGCTATCTTTGTATCAAGATGATGTGATAAAAAACGATGGGATGGTATCAAATTTTGTGAAAAACGTTGTATGAGGCATCAAAGAGCCAGATCTTTTTACCATGCTGTTTGTTCTTTACAAATGTTCAAAGATTGTTACAGCTTGAGAGAGAAATAAAGACTGATCTTGAGACAATTCAATTCATTGGAATGAATTTTTATAGGGCGGTAAAATAGATTCAGCGAGGGGCATTTGCCTCTATCTTTTTCCCGTCTTAACTGACGTGGGTGACCCCTCCTCATCTTCACGCAGTCCTTCCATTTGGAAGATTTTTAAATATGTTCATCAGGTGCAAGCTTTTCACAATCTCACCCTTGGGAGTCCATCCGCCCTGGCTCTTGATTAATTTCTTCATGATGTACTCTGCATTGTTATGGTAGCGCACCGGAAGGTTTTTGTAGTACCTCATTCGCCGTTTCATCCAGACTGACTAATGTTTTTTCTGCTTCTTTTCTTGCATGAAAGAGAGTCTTTAGGTATAGTCAGAGTAATTATATACACTTTTCCTTCTCCCCTTGTTTGATCAGTGTGAGGTATCTTTGCAGTAAAGCATTGTATTTTAAAACATTTTCGTAGGCGTTCAACCCAGGTTCATTTAATATAGCCCTCATTTTTACATCCAAATCATTTTCAGCCGTACATCTCATCGTTTCCCGGCTGTTGGGAGTAGCTACTATCTGACTCAGACGGTTTAACTGACACCAAAAACATCTTTTGACTCTTAGGCTGTTTTTTTAATCGGCGAACAGTCTGATAATTTTCTTTTGACTTATTGAGCGGAGGTCAGGGGAATGTTCCCTTTAAAAAGATTTAAAACAAGCTCACACAGAGACTGAAGAAAGTTCGAGGAGCAAGTGAGTGTTGACAATTTTCCAAAATTTTTCATAAAATAAATTTTTCCACACCCACTCGGTCCTGAAAAAGGCACTTGGAGTCTAGTATCAAAGTCTATTTGGTTAGATTAAAACATTTTCTTCAATATCCAAAAGGCAAGGTTGGACCTTGGGTCAGCAACCGTCTCTTATCATACACCACTTACATACAAAACTTCTGTTGGAATGACAAGTTTTTAAGAAAAAAACCCTCTTTATCCCGCACAATGCTGTGCTGAGGGGTTTCGATGACGCTTTCGTTTTGAGTTTTGCATATAACCCTCCACCGCTATTAAAGCTGACTGTTCACAACATTTGTGCGTTTCAGTGATGCACAAGACATAATATATTTTAATATATTCATAAAACAGAGACTGATGTACTTCATCATGCAGTACCTTTACAATCTAACAATTGGTGCCAAAACATGACATGTTTGGTTTTCTAAGCATTTTTGAGTTTACTGACTTTAAAAAAGAAATTACATTTTGGAATAAATAACAACCAATTTAACATGAAATCGGGTTAAAACCACTTCAACTGTATTTGGTCAGTAAAACTGCCGGAAAACCAAACTACACAGAGTTTTTCCACTTGAGATTTCACTTAATGTTTTTGGACGTTTAAGACATTGTCCAAGAGACGCCGAAAAATTAGTGCATGCATTTGTTACTTCTAGGTTGGACTATTGCAATTCCTTATTATCAGGCTGCCCGAATAAGTCCCTTAAGACTCTCACCTCTCCAACTGTATGCATTTTTATTCCATTAATGCATGTTACTAACTCAACACTCAACAAAGTCAGGACCCTACATTCCAAATCTTTTTGAGTATTGCACTTCTATAAAAAATAATTATAAAACACAGTTATGAAGCCCGTTAAAGGACAATGCATATAGTCCATCCATTTCCCCCAGCGCCCTCTCAGATGCTCAGGACCACCTCGCATTTCAGATAAGTCAGAGGACAGATGCTGGTATGCAGTATACTGAACATTTACAATTGCTTCCAAGCCATGATAATGTTAGTGTAATCAGGATCACTTTCAAGAATGTGATTAGACATTATTTGTAGTAAAATACAACTCTTCTCTCTCCTCCTCAGTCAGTACTGCATGCAAGATTATGCTTTAAGCCTGCTTGGCCCTAACCCTTATCACTTAAATTTCCCACGTTATACTTGGATGCTTATAATTAAATTATTATTATATATTGCAATTTTTGATTTTTTTTTAGTGTGTGTGTGTGTGTGTGTGTGTGTGTGTAGTCAAATTCCTCACTCACAGTCTGCAGTCAGCAGAGAACAGAGAGAGAGGAGGCATTTTGGCAGGAAAAAAACCTAAACATATGCTCAAACCAGTAATTACTGCATAGGAGCACAACTCCATGACTTGTGGCAGCAGCAACTTTGTATTTCTGAAGAGGGAAAATGAAGGTAAGTGTTTGACAAAGTGATACAAAGCTTAACAAGTTAAACTGCAATGTAAAAGCAGTTCTAACTCACTGTTCTTCTCATTGTTTTTCTCAAGGTGTTGACGTGTTGCTGGATTCATCAACAAAACCAGACAGAAAAACTGTGACACAGGAACACAGATTATTTCATTCATTCAACATCACAATCGATCTATTCATCGAGTCCAATCACTGACTAGGGCGAAACTCCTCCTTGTTTTATGTCATTGGTTCTGGCAAACTCCACCCTCTCTTCTCCAATTGGCTCACTGTAGCCCCACCCTCTCTTTTCTCATATGCTTATAGTAGCCCCACCCAAATCCTCTCACAGGGGGGGTCAAAGGTCATCATCCATCATTCTTTGACACAATGGGTGCATCCCAAGTCTCTTAATTGCATCCACGTTTCCCTCACCATGCGAGGAACGAGGAAACGAGGAAATGCGTTTTAAGAGAAATGAGACATCCTTTCCTCTGAAGTGTCACGTGAAGCAACGTCCGTTTCTGATGCTGTCAGTCAGCTGTAACAGCTGTAGACTTTTGATGGAGTTTATGTCTGCACACATATGCACTGTGCTAATACTAATAAAAGGCACACCGTTATCACTGCAGAGCTGCAGTGTTTTCTCTTTTTAGCCTGTTAAACACCTGCACATGAATAACAACCTGGATTCTGTATTTATATTGTGTCCTGCTCACAGGCATAATTTCTATTGGCAGAATGCATTTACATTATTTACATTATTTATTCATTATTTGCATCAGTATTTATTGATATTCTGATTGTGAATTCATTATTGAATAACCCAGAATATGACTATGAAATTATTTATTAAGCTAAATGTTTCATGGAAAATTGAAATTATGTAACACCATGTCCTAACTGAATGCAAGCGTCATCGCATTGACATTACATTAACGTTGGATGTTGGGGGAAATAAATAACAGATCATGAAATTAAAAATCTTTCTAATAAATGAAGAAAGTTGTTTGTGGTCCTTTTTGTTGTTCAGACCTACAATTAAAAAACACAGATTTTTAACTAGATAGTGAATCAGAAAATGTGTTGGGTCTCTGTAAATAATATTATAAAGAGTACGGTCTAAACCTGCTCTATAGGAAAAGTGCAAGAAAAAGATAACTTCTGTTATGAATTGGCGCTATATAAATAAAATTTAATTGAACTGAAATGACAAATAAGAGTCTTGAGATGCACCCAAAGTGTTGGATATTACTCTCTCATATCATATGACCACAACATTCCCAATTTGATACCAGCCGGTAGACCTCCACTATATGAGGGAAATCTGTGATAACATTGTTCAATATTGCAATGACGATATGACTTGCGATAAATAAACAAATATTTAATTGTGCATATTAGTTATACAGTTCCTATGTCAGCCTCGTTGTCTTTAAATTCAGAACTGGATTAGAATTGAATGTTTTAATTTCATGCAAGTCGTCCACTACAGTGGACAAATATTTGGAACATTTGATTATTGTCTTTGCATCTCTTTGTAGTTTTGAGATATTGTGCAATAAATTCAAAATAGCGGAGGGAAGAGGAGATGCACCAAGTACCTCAGGAAAAAAACTTTTTAAAAAAAGTATTACTTTGTGATTTAATAATTCATGCATGAAAGGGTTAAATATAACTAAATGTTTCTAGAGCAGCAACAGTAATGTTTACAACAGCAAAGTCACTATATAAACTCAATATCTCACTGGAAACAAATCTAAAATGTCAATAAAATAAATCATTCCTGACATCAAAATACTGAGTGAAGTTTAGAAAGAATGAAGAACACAGTCAGTCAGTATCAGTAATTCCTCAGTCCTCCTCTGATGTGATTCACTGCCTGCACGGTACCGCTGGTAGAAGAAGGAGGGGCTGGTTTGTCTCAGCCAGCAGCTAAGTTTCCAAGAATTTGCCAAATTTTAAGATTGGTGGCAAACTAAGTTAAACAGTTAGACTATATAAAGAGAGTGTTCGTTTTAGCTTGTTTGTAACAATTCGTGTGGATGAGAGACTGCAGACAGAGCAGATTAAAATATCGCTTTCTACATGTTTACGCTTGTTGAACAGGTGTATTGATAAAGTATTGGCTTTTTACTCGCGAAGGTTTTATTGCACTTACTTAACAGTAACAAGCGTAGTTGTCGTCAACTCGAGTAATCTTCGAGTTATCTTCACTTCATCTGGTTCACTTCACTGTCTCCACTGTGGCCTCTCTACTCTGCTGTCCGCTGACTCACTCCATGTGTGTGTTTGTATGTGGAGCTCTGCCCTAACAGAGAGCAAGGGAGAGGCTGCAGCTTGATAATAAATACAACTGTCTTTTGCCCCTGGGCTTGTTTAATACCGGGTTTCGGTAACCATCCCTAAATAAAATGATTTTTCTTGTTCATCGCATTTTAGGCAGCCTTTTGCAATGTGTTTATCGTGCATGTTCATATCGTGATGACGACCAACCTAATAAAGTGGTATACAATTTAAATGAAAGATTTTACACAATAGCCATTATGCCATTAAGGCGTAATTAGATCAAGTGTTTTTGGCCTGATTCACATCTGAGTCCATTTACATTAGGTATTTGCTGATTCCGAGTCCGATCTGAAACATATAACTACCTAAATGTTGATCAAATATGTATCTGATACATTGAAATAACAGGTGTAGCCTAGCAAATCCGTGGAACATTATTTTGCCAATCCGGGTGTCAGAACTCAGTGTCAGAGTCAGTCACACCAGTGCGCACAAATACATTCACACTCTGAGTGTAATAATGCACTGTAGAGGCCGGCTGTCGTTAAGGAGAGCAGTTCTGTAACACTAGGAGGCTGAGGTGGACAAAACACAGTTTTGAAACACAGAGAACACAGAGAAACCAGAGGATTGTTTTTTAATAGTTTACTACAAGCTAAACTTGTATCCTAGTTATTTAGTAAAGTTATAGTATCTGTGCATGAATGCTTTACTTGTCAAGAATCCTAAAATTTTTACCACCCATGTTCAACAGTAACTTGGGAAGAGTATCTATTACATAACTGAACAATGACACATTTCAAGTTATCCACTCCTGTTATCATCAAAAAAGTTACATTTTGGGAATGTAAGTTGGGTAAAGTCTAAAAACTTTCATTTATATGGATGTCTGAGGAAATTGTGTGATCACAGGAAGCAGAAAGTTTGATAGGGTGTGAATAAAAGTGGAAGCTAGTTATATGAGAATTGTTTCCTGAATGGGTTGAAATAACAATAACTGTGCCAAAGTTAACAGTCACTATTGAGGGTACACCATGCTGGACAGCAGAGAGGGGGAATGAGAAAGAAAGAAGTGAGTGGAGTGTGAGAGGAAAATATGGATGTGCCTTAAAATTAAAAATAAAACTACTACTGGATTACTGTTACAGCAAGCATGACAACAACATTAAATTTAAAATAGAATTAATATGTCTACATATGGGTCAATAGACCAATCAATCATGCTTCAACTGCTGCAAAATTCTAACTGAAAGACTACAGTATCAGGAGCCAGTGCCCACAAATGACCTTAAGAAGACTCTTGGTGGTTGTTATTCCGGCTCTCTGCTGTCTGTTTTTGTATTAAATATTTATTAAATATTGAATTGAGTGAACTGATTAAATATTGAATATAAATTAAATATTCAAATGAGTCCACCTGCTTCTAGACAGACCTAATGCTAAGGCACCTGGAAAATACCAGAACCTGCTGCCAAACACAGGAGGAGAGGAAAAGGTAGCAAGTATGAGACAGAAAGCAGGAGCCGGTAGAAAAGTTAAGCACAGTCAGCCCCAATCAGCTCTGTCTGCATTTACAGCGCTGAATGCTGCACATCAGGTTTTACTGGAACAACTCAGTGACCTGGACCAGGCCTTTGCTCAGGGAATGCTCCACACGTCAGGTAGCACGGATTCTCTGCATAAAGCCACCTGTGGTGGACTGCCACACCACTAAGGTGTGGCCTTAGTCGATACATGTTTATAACAATATGATCTCAAAAGTAGAGAAGGTATTTAAAAAAAAAAAAAAAAACAGATCTATAAATCAGACTAAATCTTAGATGGCAGTCGGCACAACCCCAGTTTGGAGAAGCAGCAGAGAGGCTAAGTTTGGGAGAAATTTGGGTGTGACTAAGGGGTTTATGGGTGTAACAGAATTTGACACTTGGACTAAAGTATGGTTTCACAAAGGAGGCCTCAGGTCCTGTGATTATTGTTTTGGGTTATGGGGCAGTAGATGTTCCTATCATAATATAGAAGTTTCCCAGAAGTCTGTTCTTCTTATACTGATAATTTCGGATGAAGACAGTCTCTTTCTTTGTCTCATCTTTAGATGATGTAACCTGTAAACCACCACCCATTGTACCATACTATAAGAAGTGTACCTTTTGGATGTAAAGAAGCTGTATGTGACATTCACTGCTGCTAAATGTCGCACTTTTTCCACACCACTGTATGTAATTTTACCTTGCAGATCATCGTAAAACACAATTCATTCAAGCTAGACAGAAACAAAATGAAACTCATCAAAACCGTCTTTGTTAGTCTTTCCATTGTTCCAACAATCACCAACTCTGGTTTGGTCGAAATAAATCTTTAATTCATCACATTAGACGAGAAAAGAAACAGCTCTCCTCAAAGCCAACAGTTTCACAGGGAGGAACTCACATGCACTAACATGGACGTGCAGCCGGACCTGCTGTATAAAACAAAGCACTCTGCTCAGGAAGCTAATACTCCACTATATCTTTACAAAGCAAATAGTTTTTTTCTGCTAATGTTCAGAATCTCATATAGAGAACCTTTAAACCAGCAGTCAAGCTGGTGATATCCATTAAAGTGGACAAAGACATACAGACAGGCCTGCTGTTCAACACACACACACACACAAATCAGAGATAGGCTCATGAAGTTAAAGGAGGGGAAATGTGTGCGTGTTTGACCCAACACTGCCTATACACTTAAACAAAGGTCCCTCTGGTGTGCACTTCCTGTTTGCTCCATGGAAATCATTATAGCAGCTCCTCACATGACACAAAGTAAGTCTCTTATCCAGTCATAGGCAGAGCGGGATTTTTCCAATAAACAGCCACTGTGGAGAAAGAGTCTCCCATAAGGAAAAGGACAACATGGGCTACATAGAGTCACTCCCTGCCTCTCAGAGTAGATGAATTCAGTTGTGGTGAGAGGGACAAGTCTGATTGTAGGGCTGGGTATCGTTTAAAAAAATGTTATGTCCCGGTACCTATACCTTGACTTCGATACCGGTTCCTGAACAATACCTTTTCGATACCAATTTTATAAAATTCATTTTAACAAATAGAAAATTCAATACACATTACAGTACAATTACTCACTTCAAAACGAAGCTGTTCAAAGACCTGGGAGCAGCTGAAGAAACTGTTTTTACTCTGCACTACTCAACCTGGATAACTGGACTAAAATGAAGAAAATGGTATGTCTGTACAGTATTGGACTATATAAAATATAAATAAATGTCGAAAGGAACATCAATAACAAACAATATGGCAGCAATACGCCATTGTAGCGTCCTATCTGCCTAATCCAAAGAAGAAGAAGAAAGGAATGACTGTGGGTGACGTTTCTGGTACTAGGAAATAGTGGCAGAGTAAGACCTCTTACTTTATCTGTGCTAAAGAATAGCTAGCCCGGCTGACAACCATCTGCCAGTCTGTAACATTAAGCAACACCACGTTTGCCGTCAGAAACACTCTCCGCCTCTGCTCCAGGTTATCCATCCCCGGGTTGGAGAGGATGAGCCGGGGCTTTCATGCTGGTGGACAATGTGGTGAACGGACTCACCAACAAGCAGATACAGGTTAAGCTGCACTGGCTAACTAACAAGCAGCATGCACAAAGTTCACTTAGTTGTCTGTGCAGGTAAGCAGCTGGCAGTAAACAAAAAAAAACCAAAAAGCCCAGTCTCTGGGAGTAACACTGTTTTTCCTGCAAGGCTTTACGATGTGTAACGTTAGACAGCAAATCACCAGCAATAAGCATGCGGCATGTTGGTCGGTGCCATAAAAGTATCTAAGTTCGGTACCCAGCCCTATCTGACTGTGTCACAGGGACCCTTGAAGCAAAGCCAATCACGGCAAACAGATGCTGCCAAGCAGGCCCTACTTGAGGACACTCAGCTACTGTTAAACATGTACAAATATAATGACTTTTAAGACTAAATGACTGACAAACTAGGTTACTCTCTACTTGATTAATCAATTATTTTCTTATCAACTGTCACAAACCCAAAGATAGTCATTGTACAATCTAACTACAAAGGAAGGAATCTGTGTGTGTATGTGTATATCTCTATCTAATTATATATATATATATATATATATATATATATATATCTAATTATATATATATATATATATATATATCTATCTAATATATATATATATATATCTATCTAATATATATATATATATATATATCTATCTAATATATATATATATATATATATATATATATATATATATATTCCTGCCAGCATCTTACACCCTGCAGTTATGTGCTGGATTGTCTCAGGGGCCTTTTGCACAGCCTACACCTTGGGTCTTGTCTGGTGTGGTAGATCTGGGCCTCTATTGCTCTGGTGCTCAGGGCCTGCTCCTGTGCAGCCATGATGAGTGCCTCTGTGCTGTCCTTCAATCCAGCCCGCTCTAGCCATTGGTAGGACTTCTTGATATCAGCCACTTCAGTTATGTTCCGGTGGTACATCCCATGTAGGGGTTTGTCCTCCCATGATGGTCCCTCCTCCAGCACGTCTTCCTCTGTTCCCCATTGCCTGAGACATTCCCTGAGCACGTCATCTGTTGGGGCCATATCTTGGATGTACTTGTGGATCTTGGATGTTTCATCCTGGATAGTGGCTCTGACACTCACTAGTCCACGGCCGCCTTCCTTACGGCTAGCGTACAGTCTCAGGGTGCTGGATTTGGGATGGAACCCTCCATGCATGGTGAGGAGCTTTCGCGTCTTAACGTCTGTGGTCTGTATCTCTTCCTTTGGCCACCTTATTATTCCTGCAGGGTATCTGATCACTGGCAGGGCGTAGCTGTTTATTGCCTGGGCCTTGTTCTTGCCATTGAGCTGACTTCTTAGGACTTGCCTCACTCGTTGGAGGTATTTGGCCGTTGCCGTCTTCCTTGTTGCCTCTTGAGGTTGCCATTTGCCTGTGGTATTCCAAGGTACTTGTAACCATCCTCAATGTCTGCTATTGTTCCTTCTGGGAGTGAGACCCCTTCTGTGTGGACTACCTTCCCTCTCTTTGTCACCATTCGACTGCACTTCTCAAGCCCGAATGACATCCCAATGTCAGAGCTGTAGATCCTGGTGGTGTGGATCAGTGAGTCGATGTCCCGCTCGCTCTTAGCGTATAGCTTGATGTCATCCATGTAGAGGAGGTGACTGATGGTGGCCCCGTTCCTGAGTCGGTATCCATAGCCAGTCTTGTTGATTATTTGGCTGAGGGGGTTCAGTCCTATGCAGAACAGCAGTGGGGACAGAGCATCTCCTTGGTATATGCCACATTTGATGGATACTTGTGCAAGTGGCTTGCCATTGGCCTCAAGGGTGGTTTTCCACAGCCTCATCGAGTTTGCAATGAAGTGTCTTAGAGTCCTGTTGATGTTGTACATCTCTAAGCATTCAGTGATCCATGTGTGCGGCATTGAGTCATATGCTCCTATGCTCCTCATAGGCAACCCCGACGCCAACTCATATGTCATACTGCTCCGTTTCCAGCCTTGGTGGGTCTGCTCTGCTGTTATTACCCTGCCATTGTGCGTGTCTGTGCCAAAGCCAGTTTATTCTTCTGGCTTCATTATCTCTCGTGTATCTCTTTAGGCGGCTGGCCAAGGCTTGGAGCCTTTGTTTGGCAGTTTCGAGTGCTTCAGGTATGGGCATCTGGTTGTACTTCTTGGGTACTTGCTTTCTCATTGCACCTCTCTCAGCCTTCTCTCCGGGCCTCCTTGATTTTTGCCTCCAACCTTCGTTTCCATGGTGGGTATTGTCTCTCATGGCTCCCATGGTTGCTCTTGTAGCCAAGCATCTCTAGGATCATTGGTTTGGTTTCAGTGATGGTTGTGGTACTTATCTTGGTACGGATCTTATCTTTCAGGTCAGTCGCTGCCTCGTTCAGCGTGATTTCTCTTGGGGCTTCGTACCCAATCTCTGGTTGGGGAGCTGCTGGTTGCTCCCCTCTGACCTGTAGTCCTGGCTCCCCCTTGCCGTAGCATTTGTGTTGTACCTCGTCAATCTCAAGTTGTGATAGCAGTTGCCGCTTGTGGATGTTGGAACACTGAGCTACTAGTTGCTTCGCCGTAAGCCTTGATTGTGGGTTTCGAAGTAACCATTCATCCCACATCCTGTGCATGTAACCCCTCTGACTAGGGTTACTGGAGTAGTAGCATTCCAACAGAGCCTTATTATCGCATCTCGCCCATTTCCGTCTTGTTCCAGTAGCCCATTTGTCGTCTCGATGCCCTGGTTCCCCAACACCTGACGCAGACCTTGTTTGGCCGGGCGACGTCTGAGCCGGCATTGTCACTCATCATCATCATGAGGTAGGCAGCAGCGTGAAGGGTCTTGCCTAAGGACCCACACTGGATGATGGGTCATTGCTCATTGCGCTTCGAGGGGGATTCGAACCCTTGTTCCCCCGTGATGATTGGTCAGAGTGAATCGTCACTAGAATAGTCACTTAAGCGACATGGGACATCCTGCACAAACCTGCCATTTTTAAATAGCCAAGCTGCAAGAGCAACCGCAATTTTTTATGGCACCACTGCAAACCATGCCGTGGTCAGTTGACAAAGTGCAGACGTTCCTCTGTTTGGTTGCCAATGATGAGACCCTAACCCTGGATGGAGCAACACGCAATGAGAGAGTCTTCCAAGAAGTCTCTCAACTGTTGGCCACACGTGGTTACCAAAGGACATTCCAATAGTGTAGGGAAAAGTAAATAAAAATACACTAGAGTATAACAATATAAGTCAATAGCCTTTAGCAAACAATTCATAGGGGTCTGTAATCTAACCCTGAGTCTGGTTACCTAGTATACCCAAGAGAAAGAGTAGAGGATTAGGATTTATCTAAAGAGAGAAACACACACACACACACACACACACACACACAGTATTATGTCAAATGTTTGCAGTGCAGATTAGTACTCTGTACTTGTTACATAATGTTTGAAAGAGAAAGGGCTTTTCACTCTCAGAGAAAATATGTGTGGGTGATTCAAAGCAGTGCGCCATTGTTGACAAAGCATACAGAACAATAGGATATGGACTCTGCATCAGAGTGCTAAAATAAGCACCAAAATTCTACTTTTCAAACCAATAAAATGCACAAATAACATTAGCGGGGAATCTTGACTCTACTTGCCTCCATCAAGCACCATCTCGCACATCATGATCAGACGCTTAGATATGATGTCTTAGAAACACTTGTCTATAAAGCAGAACCCAAATACCCCTGAGAATCTGGGACATTGCTGTGCTTAACTTGAAGTAAGTCTGCCTGTTGAGAAGCATTTCTGACACTGGGCACTTTGTGAGAAAACGTGGACAGGTTATAGTTTAGACGAGCTGAGGCTCTGTTGAGAGAAAATGTTTCATCATTGTTCAGGCCTGTCATGATAACTACTTTTGTTGGACGATATATTGTCCCAGCAATAATTGCGATAAACGACATTGTCATTTTAAGACCATTCATTTGCATCTCATTCCATGGCATTCATTAGTATAAAGCACAGGGGTTGTGTCGGTTGCAGCAAGGGAGCGATAAGGTAGAATGAGAAGTCGATAACGGAATTTCAAGAGGAGCTACAACAAGCAAGAATTTTAACACATCAAATCTCATCGCCCATTAGAAAAGCTGGCATCTAGAAGTGTACAACGATTACTTGAAAGCTGGAAAAAACAGAGATGAACTGTACGCCAAGAAACCACAAACCACCACCAGCAAGACTCAGTCGATAACCACAGCAACAGTGGATTTACAGCAACAATGGATTGACATAGATTTTAACTTGATAAAAGCAGTGTTACACTCCCAGGAGTTCACAGGCTCCCACTCCACACCTGCTATCTCAAAGTCATTTATGAAAATGTTTGAAACATGGAAAATCCAAAGTGCATGCTGTTGTGAGTGATAATGCCAGAAATATGGCGAAAGCTATGATGGATAGTGGTCAGGCTAGTTTTGACTGCTGAGCCAGTGCAGCATCTTGGATGTAGTGGCAATAGGCCGAAAGATAGTGGGACACTTTAAACACTCACCCCTTGCCTACTCATGCCTGCAGGCTGTGCAGATCCAGTGGGGATGAAACCAAAAAGGATACAGCAAGATGTTGGAATCTTACATTCTACATGATAGAAAGCCTTCTGGAACAAAAGCATGCACTTGCAACATATGCTGCAGACTACGACCTCCCCGCAACCCTCACTGCTCACCAGTTGAAAACTTTATCACACTTCTCTCTCCGTTTGAACAACTGAAAAGAAGTCAGCTCATCAGAGGCATCGGCTGCTGATGTGATTCCCTCAGTGAGAGCCCTGAGACGTCTTTTAAGCAAGGAGGCTGACACAAACAAAAAAACTATTCTATCAAAATCGAGTCTGATCCCATTTTCTGCATTACAACATCACTGGATCCCAGATATAAGGGCCACTACTTTGATGAGGATGTTAAACAACGCACACAAGCAACAGCTGAGGCGCATCTGATGGATAGGCCTGTTGCCGGTGCTGGAGATGAGACGCATAGTAGAGAGAGAGCTGATCACACGCAAGAGGGCACGAGAGGACGGGGCACCACCCACTCTGCATGATATGTTTGAGAAGATTCTGGAGGAAAAGGGCCCCAAAAGGCAAAGGACGAGGGCATCACAACAATTGGATGGTTTCTTTGCAGCGGCCAACCTACTGTAAGTTTGTGCTTAATGGAAACACAAGAACTTTGTATTCTGTATGAAAAACACAAGTGCTGAAAGATAACCCTATTTATGTTTTTATGTATTAATTATTTATCTTTTATATTTTATTTTATATTTTATTGCTTTTAGAGTCACTTTTACATTTAAATTTAATTACAGTTATGTTTCAAAAAATATTTTTGTTGGGCTACGTACTGAAAAATTCTCATTGAGTAGGCAAATGTATAGCAGGCTAAAAAGGTTATTTTTCACAAAACGGAAGAATCTTTGTCAAGTGAAATGTGTGCTCATTCATAATGAAGATTTCTTTGTTTCACTGGCACAAAAGGGGGATTAAATAACAACAAAAATAACGGTATCGGTTATTGGCCAAATTGTTATTTTAAACAATCAGTATCGGTCCACAATTTCACAATCGGTGCATCTAATTTTTGGGTTGTATCCACATGGTTGAATGCACTTATTGTAAGTCGCTTTGGATAAATGTGTCAGATAAATACATATAACAAAAACAAACAGTGCCATTAAATTTGTGTATACCTTAAAGTCTAACTGAAATCACATTTTGTCATCCCCTTTTGTAGTCAAAAATAATGTCTACATGGCTTTTTAGTTTTAATCTAATCAGTGGCTTCAAGGGCTGTGCTCTGCTACCAGTTTTAGCTTCATTGACCACTTTTATGTATTCTGGAATAGGTGAGACTTATTTAAAAAAAGATATTTACACCCTAACAAAAAGGGCACAAATTAGCTCAAAGCAAGATTTGCAGCTTTTATAAATAATAAATGGCCATGCTGACTATCCAGTACAACCCCTCCTCCACAGTGTCCAGATTAATCTGAACTGAACAAGATAAGTACTATTTGTGGTAGAAGACCAACCACTGGGCAGAAGCACAGCAGTTATTTTCTAATAAAAAAGGTACAAATAATTTAATTACAATTCCTTGCCTTCCCATGGCAAGTCCATACAAGCAATTTCGGTCGGCCCTTCATAATGTGAGATCACTTCAAATGATTTAGATCTCTTCATGATCACAGAATCGTAGCTGTCACCAAATGATCATGTTCCCCTTCACGAAGCCTGCCCGCTTGGTTATTGTTTTTTAAACCAGCCCAGACTAACAGGCAGGTGTGGTGGGGTTGCTTTTTTATTTAAAGAAAGCCTCAAATGCACCAGCAATGATCGGAGGCAGTCTAGCTCTTTAGAAGCCCTTCCTTTCCTGATGAAAGGAAAATCTCAGTGCCTGTGCTTCATTATATATAGACCACCTAGATATAATCCCACTTTTATAAGTTAATTTGCTGAACTGCTGTCCAAAAATCTGTTTAGATTCGACTCACAGTTCATTTGGAACTTCTTGGGTCTCTCCTTAAGACCTTTAACGCAGAGGTTAAAAATTCTAGAACTGCATATTTTGCTACTCTAATCAATAATAATCAGTCAAATCCAAGAAGGTTGTTCAACATTTTGAGTGTCATTGATCCTCCCGGGCCAAATCTTAAGATGCCATCCCTGTGAAGAATTTCTTTCCTTCTTTTCTCAGAAGACCACGAATATAAGAAGTGTCATTTCACCACTAGATTCTCCAATTACTGTTGAGAAGCCCTGTGCCGTCTCCCTCTGCTCATTTAATACTATCTTCCTGGCTACACTAACTGATATGGTAATGAAAAAGAAACCCTCAACATGCCCTTTAGATATTTTGCCTGTAAAATTTCTAAAGGAAGTTTTTAATACAGTGTTCCCTTTTATTTTGCAAATTTTAAACTGCTGATGCCAGGACAGCTACAACAGGTGTTCAGTGTGGAGTCCCCCAAGGTGCTGGGTCCAACTGTTTTTTCCATTTACATGCTTCCTCTTAGCCACCTTACACGTAGACACAATATCACTTTCCATTGTTACCCAGACGATACTCAGATCTACCTAATCTGTGACCCTGCAAAACAATATCAGAACACTGTTAACCTGCTAAACTGCCTTCATGACATCCACAAATCTTCCTGCAGCTTAATTCAGAAAAGACCGAAATATTGATCATAGGTCAAGATAGTGCTAATATTCAAATGTCAAACAGTTTTGGCTCTAGGCCTGTCACGATAACTAGTTTTGATGGATGATATATTGTCCCAGAAATAATTTTATGCCACTGATATAATGATAAGCATAATAATGCAAGTACACCCTTTTAATTAACTTAAAATTCTCAAGAATATTGAGAATTGGAATTGGAATGTGAAAAAAAAAAATGAAAACATCCTAAATAAAAACAATCAAACAAACAAAACAATAAATAAAATGGACTCTCAGACTCTGTTAACAAAATTGCACTTAAATAAATATTAAACATTTGGCGCAGAGATAGGCTATAGAATCATTAATTCCTTAACAGGCAATATAGTGATGGTTGGGAAAACCCTGTTGTTGATTCTGGCATCATGTTGGCTAAAATGTTGGTTACATTCTTATGTAAACAAACAATGGGCAATATCGAGGTCAGCAAAAATGATCGAGGTCATGTCCATATATGATAAGTCAATAATCGCTCAGCTTTGACAAACATGTTAACTTAATGGTTCAATCCTGTTCATCATCTCAGAAACATCTCAAGGACCAAACCATTTCTTTCTGCCAAAAATCTGGAAATTGTTATTCAAGTCTTCATAACTAGTCAATTAGATTATTTTAATTCCTTGCTCTCTGGCATCAGTAAAAAAATCCCTCTCCCGTCTCCAGCTCATCCAAAACTCTGCTTGATTTTAAGATATTATTGATTACATACAAAGCCCTGAGAGGCCCTTCCCCAAGTTTTTTAGCAGATCTGTTAGTGCCTTATGTCCCTTCCCCCACCCTGAGATCCTCTGGTGCTTCACTGCTGGTTGTTCCATGATCCTGATATTTACTCAAAGGTGACAGAGCCTTTGCAGTTAGAGCTCCGAGATGGTGGAACGACCTGCCTGAGGCGATCAGGGCTGCAAACTCTGTTGCCAATTTTAAATCACTTGTAAAAACCCACTTTTTTAAAATGGCTTTTCGTTGACTTAAATTGTTTTATGACATTTTTAGTTTGTTTTTTTCTCTTTGTGTTTTAAATGTGCTATGTTTTATTTGTAAAGCACTTTGTAACTGTGTTTTGAAAGTGACATTTGCAGACCATTTACATGCTCTTTAATGTACTGCAGCTAATTAGCTATCTAGACTGCAAACAGACATTAGCAGTGCACTTTTCCCAGTGAATGTTTGTTTGGTGGCTCGTTCAACGATCTAAGGTGCAGGACAAGATGTGTGTTATATGTGTAAGTTAGATAAGAAGGAGACTTTAGCAGGAAAGCTAATGTGGGTTGTTGGTCAAAGACTGTGGTTCTTGTGTTGTGTAGTAGGCTGCTGTGTGGCAGTGTTTCCGCTGATATCCTAACATTTGCCATGGCAGGCCGCCACAGCAAAATCTTTGCCGCCACAGAAAAAAAAAAAGATGCAATTGAAGAAATTATCACAGAATTTACAGTAATGCCAAAAGGTGTTATCTCTGCGAAAAAGCACAACTTTAATAAATGCTTTGTAAAGCCAAGGCAAGAAAAATAATAAAACCATGCTATTCTTTCAATTCATTAAGTTTTGAAGCTCTCTTTTCAAACCAATAAAAGGCACAAATAGTTAGCAGGACACCTTGACTTTACTGGTATCCAGCAAGCATCACCTCCCACATTATGATGAGACACTTAGATATCGTGTCTTAGAAACAGCTTGTCAATAAAGCAGAACTCAAATACTGTGTCCCTGAGAATTTGGAACATTGCTGTGTTTCTGCTGCAGTAAATCTGCCTGTCATAAAATGACACTGGGCACAAAAAACTGAAAGACAGTCAATCAAGATATCAAAACAGAGCGCCAAAGAGAGTGTAACAGTGACCTTTATCTGTTTGTACATAGTAAGTGGACAAGCTGCTTACATGTCTGGCCTCCCTGTGCAGCCCCTCGGTGTTCCTCAGCCAGCAGCGGCTCAGCTCACTCAGCTCCAGGATGGGCTGCACCTTCAGCCTCACCGTGTCTCCCGACTGACGGATCATCTCTACTATCTCGTCCCTGCTCTTGCTCTCCACATTCCGTCCGTTTATCTCCACCAGCCTGTCGCCTGGCACCAGCCCCAGCACCAGGTCCTTGGTACCAGCGCCAGGCTCAGCAAAGTGGACCACACGCCGGTACACTCCTCCATCAGGGCTGCGGTCCAGCATAGTGGTGCGACGCAAAGAAAATCCAAAGTCGCCAGTGTTGCGGCGTTGGAGCTCTAGCTCACGTGTTTCTGGTGCACTTGGTGCAACCACAGCTGGCAGCTGCAGCAGTGCAGGGAAGGTCTTGTCGACCACTTCAGGGATGCAGACTTTTTTGGTGGCTGGTGCTCCAGGCTGCTGCTTGAGGCTTTGCTTGCGGAGCATGCTGAAAACTTTGCTCTCCACCTGCGGGGATGGGGCAGCAGAGTTCTGGCCTGAGGGGGTGGAGCCCTCTGAGGCGCTCTCCTCTTTGCTCCTCTGGGAAAAGGAGAAGCGTTTCATCATTTGACCCATCTGCGAGGAGTTCTGCTTGGCAAGTGAACCAAAGTGAGCCACACGATCACGTACTGAGCTGCGGTGTCCGTCCTGTCCTCCTCCACCCTCACCCTTCAGGTCATCAGTGGAGCTGGCAGCGCTCAGCTGGTCATCCAGAACCATACTGCTTCGGTTGCTCAAGCCGTCTGATTCAATGTCAGTGAGGGTGAGCTCATTGCTGCTGGCCACTTTGATGGGAATGGGGTTGGAGATCTCCAGTTTGTTCTTAGACTCACGCTTGGCCTCCCTCTTCAGGTTGAAGAAACCACGACGCATGCTCATCTCTTCTAAGCTGCGCAGTTCAGCTGCAGACATCCTCTCCTTTTTATCTTTCTTCTCCTTCCTACTTCCTTCCCTCTCCTTGTCCTTTTTCATTAGATTGAACATGGTGACAAACTACACACTGCGTTTATACGGGGCTCTATTTTACCTACAGAGCTGGAGGTCCAGTTCAGCTCAGGTGCTTTTGTTGTGACCAACAGGGATGAATCCCCTGGGGAAAAAGACCGGGAGAGCAAACTGTGTCAAAATCACAAAATACTAAACATTAAAGAAAAACTGTCCTTGATTTTCATTTGAAGCTGGACAACATTGACAAAAATCAAATACCTTCATTATATTGATGTGACAATATTCTGGGTATGACTTTTGGTGCTTTCAAAAGATATTTACACACATGAACATTTGAATCAGTAACAAAGTTAATATATGATGAATTTTTGATCAGTTCACTCAGCTGGAACAGTCAGATAGGTTTAGAAATAGTTTCCTCTTGACTGTTATGCTAACTGAAGTAAAAAGACAACATTTAAGATATATCATAATTACATCATAATAATACATAAACCAAATCCCAGATATATATTCTCATATCCCTACTGATCACACAATTATTCAATTAATTGGTCAATCCACAAAAAATGTATCAACAACAATTTTGATAATCAAATAACTGTTTATGTCATTTATCAAGCTAGGGGTAAAATTACCAGACAGGAAAGTTTGTTTTTGGCTAATGTAGTGAATTAAAGACCTTACAATTACAGGTACTTTGTTACATTTATGCAAAAATCATGTAGAAATCCAATATTAACATAAAGATGTTCTGCTCATTTATTTCCCACATGGTCCACAATGGCATAATATGCCCAGAGACATTAAAATAACAACTACCATTGTATACACAGTATAGCACATTCTCTGACAGTAGACACATTTATATCGTCTCAAAGTATATATATCGTTATATCACCCAACCCTATATCAAGCAAAAATGGCAAACTTCTCAGCTTCTCAAATGTGAGGTTTTGCTGCTTTTCCCTATTTGATATAGTTGTAAACTGAGTATGTTTAGGTTTTGGACAGTTTTTCAGCCAAAACAAGCAATTTAAAGACCTCAACTTGGACTCCTGGCACATGTGATGGGCTTTTTTTCAAATTTTTTTCACTATTTTATATATTAAAAAATTATTCAAATATGTAATTAATAACTTAAATCAGAAATTAAATTACTTTAAATTACATATTACGATATCAGTAGTTTCAGAATTGTTAAAATGGGCAATAACTACTGAAAGAAGTGGCAAGCGTATTAAATAGCCTACTTCCCTCTAGCATCTGGCTATTGCATATTTTGTACACTTTCTTTATTTTGCAAGTCAGTAAAACAGCATCAAAAGCTTAAGAATGAGATCAAGCAAGAACAACATGTTTCTTTTGAGCAGGCATCCAACATGCATCCAAACGTTTGTCCAAGTCTCACGGCTGAACTGTCCACATGTGTAGATGGCGTTGTAAAATATAGATCTACATCACTGAAGACCTCCAACACTCGTACATTACAGAGGCCCATTGGAGGACCAAAACACATTCCTGGCTTAATTTTTAACTGGGTTTCTTCAAGCCCTCAAAAATCAGGGACTCTTCGTGCCACAAACTACCACAAGCAGACAGGCAGATACACATCCTTCAGCCTGGTTCTCTTAGCTGCTGAGTGACACAAGAGACTCCTCTCTCCACAGGGCAGCGCATGCTAGAATCCCAAACAACTGCCTCCTACTCTTATAATAGGTAACATTGGGCATGGATCCATCAATCTATCCATTTTCTTCTGCTTAACCGGGCAAAGTCTTGGTCAAATTTGTGCCTGACAAGCGTCTTAGGTGTCAAGTCAGTGATAAACGAATGGTCACATATTGAAAGGTGTCACACACACCTTAATAACAGTAAAAGTACAGTCCTCTGGTAGCGGAAAAATTCGACTCAGTGACTCAAAATCATAAATTGATATTTTACCAAAAAACAGTGCTGCCCTGTGGATTATCTCCAAACCAATTTGCCAGAACACCAAAAAGTTTCCTAAGAGGTCGTGTCTTATCTTTAATTGTAAGTAGTGTACTAGTGGATGGACAGCTTTTGTATCAACATTAAGTGTCACGTTGTTTAACGTGATAATAACCAGAACTAGGGAACATTAAAACGCTAAGGCTCCCTTCTGTTCTATATCTACTTGGCTGCTGAGGTTAAAACGACGCTAGCTAACACCTGGCACACTAATGTACACAAAGCAACATTTATTAGCCTCACTCCGCATTCAATGTGAAGTCAGGGAACAAAAAGAATGACGGGGCTAAAATAGGTGTAGCTTTTCGGCTAACTGTTACATTAGCTAACGTTAGCTGAGCTACTGTTTCGTAGGTGAGAGTAACGTTAACGTTACCTAATAACATTCGCGTTTTTATTCCACCACAAATGAAAAAGCTCCAAAAGCACAAGCCATCAGTAATTCATTATGATTTTGTTTAACTTTACAGTGAGCAATCTAGCTAGCTAACTACAGCCTTAGTTCTTTGCCCTTATTTTTCGTGAAGCAAATCCTGGAACAACACATTGTGATCCTGTGAAAATTATCCAGTCAGCCCGACTGACTGACTGCCTCAACACTTCTGTTTTCAAACAAAAAGTGTCCCCTCACTCTAAACACACATGTTTATTATCAGAAGAAATACTCACTTTTCTCCAGTACAGCAAATCGAGCACCGCTGGTGCCTTGTAATGGGTGCAGCTCGGCTCGTAGGGAACACAAGCCACAGACTGGCTTTTAGCTAACGTTATCAAAGCTGGCTGCTCCCAGTCCAGCTCTGAAGTTTCAGTACAACAGCTAAAGGCGGTCGACCAACTACCCCTGCTGGACATACATTGGAGTTACAGGGATGGGAAGTACAGCTCTTTGACGGGAGCCGGATCTTATGGCTCCGTTATTATAAAGAGTACGTCTATACCTGCTCTATAGGAAGAGCGCAATGAGATAACTTCTGTTATGAATTGGCGTTTTTATTTCATTTCTCAAGTGTGGATAAGTTTAGCAGCACCAAATTACTCGTATTGCCAGACCTAATGTCAATGACCCGCATTGTAAACATTTCACAAGGTGACGCCATATCCCACGCTTTGTCAGTGAATTTACTACTTTGAATTTACCCTCTGTATTAAATGTGTTATGTAAATGAAGTTGAATGCATATTCATATTCCATTTACTACCCACTCCATTCATTGAAATGTAGCCGAATGTTCGTTCCATGGTAAATGGAATGTACTTACTTAGCCTTGAACCTATTTACTCAAAGCGCTTCAACTACATATCACATTCACACAAGGGAGCAATTTGGGGTTCAGTGTCTTGCTGTTTAAGAATCTATTTGGTGCTGTATTCTTGCATGAAACATGCATACACGCCAAGGAGGGTGCCGGGATTGAACCGGTTGGTGAAAGACCCGCTCTACCATTCAGCCACAGTTTCCCCATGGGTGCTATCATTGTTGTATGACGTCAGACAACTGCTTCTTCTTGATGTGGGGGTAGAAGAATTTGCCCCGTGTTTACAAGTTCCATTGTACTCTTTCTAGTAGGAGGTCGGAAATTTTCGAGTTCCATGTTGTCTGGAACGCAGCATTAGGTCATGTTTTTTGGTTTTCAACATTTCCTGTTTTATTTCTGTTACTCACCTCTCCTCTCGTTTCAGATTACTTCACTTCCTGCCCTAGTGTGTCTCCCGCCAGTTTTGATTGCATGCCCTGCCATTGCACCTGCAGTCTATAGGCTACATGCACTAGGGTTCGTGACATACTTCCGATTCCAAACAAGACGGCTCATCCGTTTACGGTCTGTTGGTTTCGAGCTAGCTAGCTTGATAACATTAATATCTAAGTTTTTATCATGAGAGTTAGGTGGAAAGTGTTTAAGACGGAACATTTTCAGAAACAGGAGAAGATATACTCAGAGCACTGCTGTGTGCCACTTTGTTCGGTGTCATCCAACTTTTATGGAGTACGTAGTTTCCACAGCTTTCCGACACATCTTGACCTGAGAAGACAATGGCTTGTAAACATACACCGGGATCATTTCACTATCTCCTCTCACACTAAGGTCTGCAGCAGAAACTTCTGATGAGAAAGATGACCGTCGTATCACTTTGACTCTAACCCAAGAATCAGGGGAACAAGAAAATCGAGAGACAAACAAGTAACGCTGGATGAAACTGCTAGCGAGGTGCTGCAAAACCTACCTGTTCAGTACCGTAACAATGCAGAGTACATTATGAAGAAATTAACCAAGAGCGGATGGGCTCCTTCTGGAGAGTTTGTCCATAAAGGAGAGATTGTGAAAGGCTCACACCTGCTAGACCTGTTTAAAAATCTCTCCGTCACGCATAAAAAATCCAGAGAACCCAAGGGTTGGATGGGGTTTCTAAATACTTTACGTGAGCTCAACATCCCTTCATCCTTGATGAGTAACCCCTGTAATATCATAAACTTCAAAAGGGACGACCGTGTTGGGACGATGACGATGAGGGGTCACTCCTAGTGTTCAAGAAGGGGAAAAAACAGACGCCCTTAGCACCACGTTGGGACGATGAGATGGAAACATCACCTCCGCCGTTAAGATCAGGAAAACGAAAGAAACATATACCTTTATCCCCTAGCTGGCTTTATTTGAATAAAAAATGATTCAAACGAATTTAACCGTCTCCAGATCCATCTTTATTTATAAGTTGTAACAATCTTTAAACATTTGTAAAGAACAGACGGTGTGGTGAAAAGATCCGGCTCTTTGCAACCTCATACAATTTTGATATTCTTTCACAAATTTTGATACCATAGCATCGTTTTTCATCACATCATCTTGATACAAAGACAGCACATTTTCAAAAGATAGACCGCAGGCTCTGTGGCATAAATAATAAACACAATGCTGACCGCACACCGTAGACAGAACGTGTTGAAGCTGACGGTTGTGGTACAAAATAGATTCACAACGGTTTTCTAAAAATTGCAAGATGCTTTTAGGATAATGTGAAAAATCTGGGGAGAATCCGAAAGAATCAAAAAAGCTGCCTTTTCTGCCTTCCTCAAGAGTGAGGGCCAACCAGTGCTCTCCTGGTTCATGTGCAGGGTGTGTGTTGATGATAAAAAAGGCTGGAAGTCTAAAGGACTGACGCAGTAAAGGTAACTGATCCACAGCCCACACTCTGCAAAAAGCATCTCCTAGTAAATTATGTAGTAACCCGTCCAATTGGTGATTTGTTCATATTGTCTCAGTAATAGTCCACAAGCACCTGTCGTTTGGAATTGATCTCCAAAATAGACTCGTAACAAGCATAAACAATGAGAGTGGTAGTATGGGGCAGCGGTTCTCTGAATCTCATTTCCAGTCTTAAACTTCCGTTGGAAACGCTCGACAATGCATCAGCATCTTCGCAGGCGTTGAGATGAGAAAAACAAACAAAGAGTACCCCGCTGAAATTCCTCCCGGTCGATGCTTAGAGGTAAATCTTTCAAGTGTCTCCCTGTAGCGGTAAACATATTGTAAAACTCTCTGACAGATAACCCCTGATTAAATTGAGGTTGGAAAGCTTTGGCGGGCACCTGTCTCCCGTCCTGACACAGAGCCATGTATTCAACGTTGTTGTGAATAAAACTGAAGGGTGACAGATCTCTTTTTCCTGTGAAGGCTTCGTGGTTCACCATGGCTATCACTAGATATTTAGGCATCGTCCCCAGGAACAGATTTTCCTGGTTACATATTCTGGAATTCTCCGGGATGGAGTAGGTTTTTACGTTCACGCGTGATAAATATTTTTAAATGGAAAGTGCTGCCGGCGTTGCCCATGAGACAGAAGGCGTTGTTAGCTCTGGTCAGCTTAATTCTCAAATCCACAGAGTTCAAGAGAAGCCTCTCGCAGAAAAATATGTCTGTGTGAAGAGGACCTAGCAGGGGAAGCTCTTTAGATTCCGAGGTGAACTGAGCTCTCTGATTTAACCCCCTGTTTTGACTGTTATTTGGTACTATAGAGTCCATAGCACCGGCTGTGTCTTTGTAAAATAACCCGGCAGTGAACTGACTTTTTAGCGTATCGTCTGAATAGTTGAGGAGGGTCTCTATCATCGCTCTGTAAGGGTGAGTTGCGCTGGATTGTGAAATTAACCTATCCCCAGAATAACGTCGCATTGGTTAAAAATTGTATTCAGAGGATAATTGATGAGACCCACTGCTGCGTCGGCGGCTAGATTTGATCTGTCGGCGTTGGTAATTTTCACACGAAGATGAATCAAAGTATCATTCAGATCCATGTATTTTTCCCCATCTCCGGGGATAAAAAATTCAATAGGACCTCCGTCAGTAATGGCTGACAAAGGCAGGACTTCTGTGTAGAGCTTTTCTTCGATAGACAGTTGCGTCATGGGTGCTGAAAATAAATCCAGCTCACCCATAGTGCATTCGGCTGATTTGTGATGTAAAAGCGCCATATTTGTTTGTCTAAAATATATCTCTGGAGCTCACAACAGCGTGCTTTCCTTTGGACTTACTTCTCCCTACTGATTTTCTCTTTTTTGACCTACGCTCTTTTACTCGCTGCCCGGGAGGTCTCTTCCTCAGTCGTCTGGCTAAAACCATCATACCGCCGGATCCTTCTTGAGCCCCATTGTCCGATCGACCCCCTATTCTACTAACCGCGTGGCTTATCACCTCCGAGGCAATGTTTTTTGCGGCTGATTTAAGATGAGGCTTAGCAATGGCAAATCCTTTTTTCACCAACGGCGATACAAACCGATATATTTTTGAAAAAATCGAATCAATTCCTCTCCCGTACATAACAGGCGCTCTGTAAAAACCAGGGAGAATGCCCCCTACTTGATTCTCATAATAACTCACAAAACGGTGAGGATGCATCATTTTGTTTTTGTCACAGAGGATTTTTTTTGGAAGGTCTAAAATGGAGTTTCACGATAGTCTTCCCAAAGGTAAAATTTACAGGTTTATTTGGATCCGTCTTTATCTCAATGTGGATATTTTCGATGTGTTGCTTAACCACCGGTAGGTAGCAGGGTGGCTTAAAATACTGCGTGATGACATCCCCGTACGTCCCTTCTCTAGCGATCGTTCTCAAGAGCGGAGCGTAAGCGTCACCAACATCACTATAACAATACATGTGATAAACTCCTCCCTTTATATCAGCCGGATAGGGAGCCACCCTTTGATTGAAAATAACCCATTCTCCCGGGTTAACCCCCAAGATGTAAGCCAGAGGGGGGTAAACTCGTAAATGATATTGACCTCCTGCCTGAAAATCAAATCTCTTTTTAATGGAGCTACACCCTAAATAAATATCAGAGTTATTTTTTCTAAGAAGCTCTATCTTGAGCTCTATCTTGAGCTGGTCCAGGTTGTGATAATAACCTCCCCTAAACCCCTGACGGGTGAACACCTCGCTCTTTGATGCATCATCTTGGGGTTTATTCCTCCATTCAAAATAAGCATCCTCACTAGAAATGTTAAACCAGGTGTGGAGGTATGAAATCTCTGTCAGAGCTACCTCCCACGGGAACTACATCCACGTACCTACGGCTGTTTGTAGCCGTAAAATACCTCCACATTTGTGTTTTCAACGTACGGTTAAATCTTTCAATAACAGACGCTTTCAGTTCACTGGCAGTTGCAAAATGATTAATTCCTCGTTTCTTCATCAACCCCTCAAAGCTTTTGTTAAAGAACTCTTTGCCCGCGTCCGTTTGTAACTTTTCAGGGATCCGGCTTTCTTTTAAAATAGAGTCAAAGGCCTTAGAGACCTCGACCCCTGTTTTTGTCTTTAAGGGTCTGGCATAAGCCCGTTTTGAAAATACATCGATGACCGTGAGTAAATAATTGTACCCATCATTGTGTTCGGTCAAGGCCTGCTTAACACAAAGGTCTGCCTGGAACTGATTTAGAGGTTGTGGTACAAACACTCTATTTCTGACAAAATGTATCCTGGCCGGTTTATGCAGAGTATACGAGTCCTGTTCCGATAAAAAATCTTTGACCTGTTCTACGCTGACTTTTTTCCCCATTTCATCCTGCACAGCTCTGCGTAGTCGTTCCACTCTCCCAAAATTACCAGGATGTGAGGGCTTATAATACACTTATTTCATGACACGTTTTTCAGTCATGTTTCTGGCTGCCCTCTCTAGGGTTTTTTGAAAAACAACAATGAGACACAAGCTTCTTTAAATCGTTTTTTATTGACTATAAACACACACAGCATTTCATTATGGTAAATATCATTGTGTAATGTTCTCAATTCATTCCAAGTATTCAGATACATGTTGTTTTGTACACAATAACTCATAACATCTACAAATGAAGTGTAAAGAGTAAACAGATGAGACATTTTCATGCAAGAATCTTTAGTCATCTCTTTTATGATTTTACAAAAGGTATCAGATACAGAGCTTTTGTTTACTGTTAGCAATGTGTCACTTACTAGCTGATCCCAATTTTTAACATTTCGAACAACATCCAAAATCTTTTCTAGTCTTGCGACTTCGTCTCTAAAGTAAAAAACATTGTTATCCGCAACATGGGTGACTCTATTTTTAATCACCTGATGTAAAACATTGATTAACTGATTAATGATTACACGTTCCTCTACATAATTTTGAAATTTTCTGCAAAAGTTACCCTTTTTTTTTTTTTAATCACTCAATTCCCTTCCAAAAGTCCGCAACATAGTTAATCAGCTCAATCTTTTTCTCGTCTTGACCGATCAGAGCGTCGTACATCTTCTCCAATTTCTCTCTGATGCGTCTTGTCTTTTTGAGGTTATGAAGAAAGGCCTCGGAAGCGCCGTGGACTCTGTATGCAGATACGTGGATATGGCATGCCTGAAGTGCCCGTTGAATGGCTCTGATGAAACGATCCGTCCAAAGCCGTATCGTCAACTCGTTATAGTGCTGATGGAAGAAATAATCTGGCATCTCATACAGACATTCGTGTTGTAGCTGGCTCGGGTGATCAATTTGACAGCCGTTACAGATTTCAGATCTGTACCTGGTCAGAACCTTGCTCAACAGGCGAACCACCGCTGCTCTCACCATGTTCAGAAATACGTCAGAGAGCACCCCGTCAGGTTTGTCCTCTTTCTTGGGAATGGGGGGTAGTGAGACGCTTAGAGTTGAGGATACCGAAGAAGAAGAGGGCCAGTCAGGGGAGGGAGATGGTGTTGGAGGAGGTAGAATCCAGTCAGGGGTCCCCGGCGGTGAAGGTGGGGGTGTCGTATCGAGGATAGGGCTTGCAACGTGCAGTGGTGCTGCTGCTTCAGGAGCTGTATCAAGCTCCTGCGACGCTGTTGCAGGGTTCTCCTCTGGGATCGCATCCATGGGACTCCGCGGGGTAGACTGACAGCGAGGTGGTGAAGGGATCGTCGCATTCCCACCCTCCTCTCGGTGCTTGCGCCACCAGCTAGGATCATGATGCCATGCAAAACCGACTGGTCGTAGCGTAAAAAGGGTCTCGGCCTCGGATGGTGCTGCTGCTGCAGGGTTCTCAGCCTCAGATGCTGCTGCTGCTGCTGCAGGGGTCCCGATGGTATCCGGGATCCCGGGTCGCAGGATACAAGGGAGAGACATGGCTTTTCTCAGAATCGGAGATGATTCTGTGCTTTCTGGTTGTGGTAGAAGAGGAACAGACAAGATTTTTTTCTCAGTGTGTGAGTCTGAAGTTGCAGGGGTACCCGTTTTAAGCGGAATGAATTACAGGGCAGAGTCAGAGGAGGAGTTGGGGGCGGTGTCTTCTTCTTTTTTTGGGGCGAGCACTGGTGGAAATTCCTGTTTAACCCGCACAAGCGTTTCCGTCTGTTTGTCTTTTGTCGCAGGTTCCTTTCCTTCATTTGCTCTGAGGTTGTTTGACACCAGCAGATTCAGCACAGACCAGTCCACTGATGTAAGCGTTGCTTTTGGAGTGAGGGGTCCAAACGTTTCTCCTTTCTCCAGCTGGTAAAAACAAAGTTCGTTGACTTCATAATTGAACGCGTATCCCCACACACCTCCATTTTCTAAAAGCCATTCCTCCTGAAGCACGCTGGGGGGAGGTGTCTTGATCCGAGTCAAATACAACACCTGTTTCTTGGGTGCGCCCCCTGGTGTTGCATTTTGATAATGTGACGTCTGGCTGATCATCTTCAACTGATTCATCTTGTTTGATGTTTCAGACCAGAAATATTCTGCTTTTATTTATTTTTTTGTTTCACACAAGCTCCTCCTAACCTATTTTCCCATTGGCTAACTCTCCCATTGGTTCACGCAAACTCCGCCTACCCTCCCACATCTTTCCAATTCATTCACACCTCACTCTGCACCGGACAGACAACAGAGAAGGATGTGTCTTTTGCTCCTGAAAGATTAGATTTTACAGATGGTAAATTTGTCAATTATTTTTATACTTTTGATACTATTGATTTCACTTAAATGACTGAATTATTTAATCATATTATTTCATTTACAGGGTTTTTCATTCCCACGCCTACTTTACTCCCATTCGCTCCTGCTCACCACGCATGCTTCACGCTCATTGGCTCCTGATAACCACGCCAGCTTCACGCTCATTGGTCCACGCATAACACCACGCACTTCCAGATGGAGGGATGGAGGATCCGGGGGGGGAGGAGGTTTAATATTTAATCTAAGGTCAAAGGTCACCATCCATCATCCGTCAATTAAAAAGTGACAGAAAGTATAGCATATCTCTCTCTCATGGGACAGAACACGGTAAGTTGGAAACAGTCTTTATTGGGCAGATAGTAGTAGTGAAACGAGGTATTCGCCGTAGTTCGTGGCCACCTCGGGGACTCGACAAGGCCGGGTCGGGGACGAGGTGGGCTGGTTCTGGGCTGGCGAGCGTGGTGGGATGATCTGAGCCGACCAGGCGAGGAATCAGTGAGGCCGGGCGTGTAGTTCGGAGAGACGGCTGTCTCAGGGGGGGCAAGGTTGGCCGGATGGCGAAGGCGTCTTGGTGGTTAGCGTGGTATCGATGTCCAGATGATCCGAAAGACAGACTGAGGCGGTGATCACCAGCAGTGAGCGTGTCTATGACAGAGAGAACCGAGATTACTAGATTGGCAGAAACAAAGAACACTTTTAATCTTATCTTACTTGCGGCCATTACGGAGGTTGCGTACACATACGGGGATGATCTGGCGTCGGTAGAGTGGAAGTGCCTGGTATATAAACGATGGAAACTGATGAAGATGAGAGTCAGGAGTGCCGGTGAGCAGCCGCGAGCAGGAGACCAGGAAGCCAGGCCAGAACACAGACACACACACACACACACACACATACACATACGACGACAGACAGGGAACAGCCAGGAGACATAAGGAAGGGCAGAAACACGAGGATCAGGGGGGCATAGTGGCTAACTATGACACTGTGGGGCTTAACATTATATTCCCTATCCCTATTCCATTAGCTGTATTTCCTATTGTCCAACCAAAGCTCTTGTTCTGTCGCTTTTCTTTCTCTTGGCATGGTTTTAACACCTTCTGAGTAGGGTGATTCTCCTTGTGGCCCTTTAAGTTTGCCCAGTATGTTAGCACTAATTGGGTTCTTCTGATTTCCAGTGGCATTTCATTCATTTCCACCTGCAGGGCTGATACTGGAGTAGTTTTTATGGCACCACAGCAGAGTCTCAAGGCCTGATATTGTATTGTATCCAACTTCTTTAATAATGTTTTTGATGCTGATTGGTAAACTATGCTGCCATAGTCTAGCACTGCCCTGATTAATCCAATATATACAGTTTTCAGAGAAATCCTGCTTGCTCCACACTCTCTACCCCTCAAACACTTAAAATACTTATACTATTCAATACCTTTTTACACTTTTCAACCACTTTCCCTATATGAGTAGACCAGGTAAGCTTCTTGTCGAACCAGATTCCTAGATACTTGAAATGTTCTACTCTCTCTAAACTTTCTCCATAGAGTTCAAGTTTAATCTGGTCCTGAATTTTCCTTTTTGTGAAAAATACTGCCTTTGTCTTTGCCACTGAAAATCGAAAACCCCACTCCATTGCCCAGCCCTTTACTTTCCTTATTGCCTCTTGCACTTTCCTGACTACATAGTCTATATTCCTTCCCTTTTTCCACATAACTCCGTCATCTGCAAATAGTGCGACACCAATCGACCCATCTATACTACTAAACACTTCATTTATCATAATTGAGAACAGAACCGGACTAATTTACTCCCTTGTGGAGTTCCATTTTCCACCAAATACTTGGAACTATATTCTTTTCCTACTCTTACTGATATCCACCTAGCTGTTAAGAAGTTTTTAACCCATCTACACATTCTCCCTTTTATTCCCATTTAATGTAACTTTATCATTAACCCTTCCTTCCACAACATACGCCGTCATACGCCTTCTCAGCATCAAAGAATACAGCTACTAAACACTCTTTATTAATTTGAGCTTTCCTAATTTTGTTTTCTAAACACAGAGCCGGATCAATTGTGCTTCTTCCTTTTCTAAATCCACTTTGGTAATTCTTTAACAGATCTTTTGTCTCTATATGAAACCTTAACCTTTCGTTTTTCATTTTTTCCATAATTTTCCCTACATGTGACGTCAAGGCAATCGGTCTATAACTTTCCGCTAGTCCTCGGTCCTTACCTGGCTTACATATGGGGACAATAACCGAATCTTTCCATTGACTTGTTAAACATCCCTCTTCCCATACTTTATTATATAATCCTAATAATATTCCTTTACTCCTATCACTTAAGTTTCCTAGCATACAATAACTTATTTGATCTCTCCCTGGCGTTGTTTCCCCAGCCTTTCTTAATGCATTATTTAGCTCTCTTATATTAAACAACATATTTATTGCACTTCTGTCTTCCTCAACATCCTGCAGAGCTTCTAAATTTTTTTCTGTTGTTCTATCTCTTGTTTCTTTTCCTCATTACTCAAATTTTCAGTACTATGTACCTTAACAAATGTCCTTGCTAATAACTCTGCTTTCTCCTTACCTTCTATTACTACATTTCTCCCATCTTTCATTATAGGATATCCATACTCTTTCCTATTTCCAGACATCCTCTTAATCATCCCCCATACTCGGTCTAATGGTGTAGTCCTTCCTAGTGAGTCACAGTACCTCTTCCAAAAATCCCTTTTAACTCTCTTTACTATACTCCTAACTACTGCCTGCTTTCTTTTATAGTCAATAAGATTCTGAAAATTATGTGTTTTCTTCAAGATTTTAAAGGCCTTATTTCGATTTTTAATTGCAGAAGTGCATTCTTGTGTCCACCAAGGAACTATCTTTTTCCTTCCTACTGTTTCTTGTTGGTATTGACTCTATTGCTGCTCCTATTATAATACAGTTTATTTCTGCATTGAGGTCATCAATTGTCTGGTTCATATTTACCTCCTTTAATTTCCCTTCAGTTATTATTCTATACTTGTTCCAATTTGCTTCTTCAAATTTCCATCTTCCTTCTCTCTCATCCTGTTCTACTTCCCTTTCTACTCCAATTCTTGTGAATATAGGATAGTGATCACTCACTTTAGTGCTTCCTTTAATTACTTCCCACCTACTTTCCCCGACCAAAGACTGTGATACCAAGGTAAGATCTATTGCAGACTCTGTACCCTTCACCAAATTTACCCTTGTGCCTGATCCATCATTTAAACATACCAGTTCCTTTTCGTCCATTAGTTCCTCTACAATTTCTCCATTTAAATCCTCTCGTTCACCCCATACTGTGCTGTGCGCATTGAAGTCTCCACACCAGATGGTATTACCTCTCCAATGTTCCAGTATTGATTCTAGTTTTACCTTTTCTAGTTTTTTGCATGGGTTATATAAGTTTACTAATCTCATACTTTCTTTCTTGCACCATATTTCAACTACTGCTACTTCCATTTCTTGTACTGTACTTAACTGTCTATGTTTTATACCTTCTTTAATAAATATCGCACACCCTCCACCATTTCCATTTTATCAATCTTTGCGTATGGTTGTGTATCCTTTAATAATGAACTCCAGATTTGGCTTGAGCCATGTCTCCTGAATGCATGACATCTGGTTTCCTATTTAACTTATCAATGTAGCCTTTAAGCTCCTGTCCATTTGCTATCAGACTTCTGGCGTTCCATTGTAATAGTAATAGCATTATGGTATGATATGTGAAGCTGTCTCTGAGGTCCCTTCTCCTGACTAAGGTCAGCATGTATCTTTTCCCACGATAAATCTTTCATATTTAGGAATTTTGCCGCTGCCTTTACTATGATTTAGATTTTTCTGTCTTGGTTTTACTTGCTCTGAGCAATTGATGACGTAGGCTAAAAACAGCACTAACCTGTCCATTGATATTCCTGTGTTGTCCTTATGTATCTGTGCTGTTCCTGCATTTATTTCAGGATGCCTTTGGTTGTCTCCCTCTTCTCTTTCATTGTTACACATCCTCACCGCCTCTGAATCTCCACTGCCTGCTTCCTGACTGTGCAGCCACCATACGCTGCTGTGTGGTTTCATCAGTAGTTACAGCATTTAACCTGAACATTGCTTCCACACTCTCCATATGCATGTTCTCCTCCACATCTTCCACATCTTTGTTTTCCTTTACATACATTGGCCGTATGACCATACCGCTGATATTTACAACATCTTATCGAATGAGGAACATATTCTCTTACATTAAAGCTCATGTATCCTACCATCACTTTTCCAGGAAGCACCTCATCATTGAACTGTAGCAATACTGACTCACTATCCACTTTTCCCCCGTTCCTGAAGGCCTGCAGCCATCTAATTCCTGTGATTTTTCCTCCTTTCATCACTTTCCTTAGTTCTTCCAAGTTTTCTCCGATGGGGATTCCTGTTATCACTCCCCTAGCTCCTCTCTTCTCACCTACTATCCTTCTTTCCATTATTTCTTTCTTACACACTGTTTGCAGTTTCATCACTTTATTTCTCTGCTCCACATTTTTACACTTTACCAACAAACTGCCATCATGCAACACCTTTGCCATTTCTATATCCCCAATTGCCTTCCTCAATCCAGTTGTCAACGTTATTGGACTAATCGATGTTATCTCGCTCCCCATCTTAAACTTAAGAATGACCTTAATTTCATAATCATCATCATAATCTTTTTCCTGGTTTCTCGCACTTCCTCCTCCTCTTCTAATGCCCGTTTTCCTGCAGATGTCGACTGGCTATCTCTTTTATCCTTCCTCCCTCCTCCTCCTTTCCTACCACTCACAATTTGTGTCCATTCCCTCTCCATATCATCATCCTCCGACAATCCACTACTATTTGCCATTCTGATCCAGTCACAAATCAGATTATGCCAAACCACCAATTCACTAGCGTCGTTTCTCAGGCTTTAGACCAATCCAACTTCTGTGAAGTCGTGTAGGTATCCTTCCCTCCAAAATCGTGACGTCACCCACTCGGCAGCCAGCTCATGAGCACCAAATAGGCCTTCTTCTTCTTCTTCGTCGTAATGTTTTATGGCGGTTGGCAATCAACGTTATGGTGCATTACCGCCACCAACTGGAATGGAGTGTGGATCAGGATTCTAACTTTACCTTCACTAATAATTAAAGAAAATAAACTGAGATGAATCCAAATAAATAAATAAACTTATATAACTAATCACACCATAGCTATATTCGCTTTATCAAATTTGTTCTCCTAAGATAATGAAACAACAATAGATAACTGTCACAGCCTGTCATGGCCTCACCAGCCTGTAATCACCCACACCTGCACCCAGTTACACTCCTGCTCTCAATTAGCCCCAATCACAGCCAGTATATAAGCACACCACTCACCTCATTCAGTGTCCGACCTCGTTCGCGTTTAGGACTCTTCATACAATTGAGTACAAACCCTCGTTTCCAGTGTTTTTCCCCTGTTTCCTGCGTGTCTCCAGTCCTCCGTGGCTTCTCCAGTGGTTCCCCAGTCTCGGCTTACCTCCAGGGACTTCCCTATATCCACTTCCCCTCTCTTAACACTCTGCACTCCTGGCTGTCAGTAAATAAAGATCATTCCTGTCACCCTCGGTGTCCCCCGCCTGTCTGTAACCGTAACAATAACTCTTCTCTCTAGAACTTCTTTGTAAAAGATCTCGTAAATCAAACCTCATCTTTATTTCTTTAAGGTTCAGTGTCCGTTCTCCTCTCTCAGCATCATATTTTGGACAGTAAATCATAACATGTTCTAAAGTTTCTTCTTGGTCACAGACTGTACATCTTTGTACGTCAGTGTGATTCGTTTTTGTGGCTTCCTTTGCACACTTGTCAGCTGTTTCATTCCTTTGATTCCTACATGTGCTGGGGTCCATTCAAATCTCATATTTAGCCCCATCATTTGAATTCTATATAGAGTTTGCTGTATTTTTATTAAAACATCTGGTCTGCTGTCTGAATGCCTGTGCTTCAAGCTGATTAATGACGAGCTGGAGTCAGAGCATCTTACTGCTCTCAGAGGCCTCACATCTTTAGCCCATCGCAGTGCTGACAGAATCAGCAGCATCTCCCCTGTATACACTGATACTCCATCACTGATTTGTTTGCCAATTTTAATGTTGAAATCTGGAACTATGAATGAAATACCAATTTTGTTATCTGTGTTCTTTGAAGCATCTGTATACATTTTCACGTAACTGTGGTATATGCTTTCTATATCTGTCTGTATTATCTGTGGATGTAAAATAAGCTCTTCATCTTTGTTCTTTTTTCCAAGCCATGTGAGATCTACAGTCGGGTCAGGGAGTATCCAAGGGTGTATTACTGGGAGTGACACTGCTGGACTAATGTTTATTTCAGTTATTCCTGGTTCTTTTGCTTTCTGCTCAACTGTCCATCCAAAACTTTTTCTCTCCTCTCCTTTTCCAACAGGGTCTTAGTGTATCTTGCGTTGGATGATCTTCATTATGTCATTTTAAATCAATCCAGTAATTTAAAGATACCTGTATTCTCCTTAATTCCAGTGGCATTTCTCCCATTTCCACTTGTAATGCTGACGTTGGGGTTGTTCTGATGGCACCTGAACATAGTTTTAAAGCCTGATATTGAATGTTGTCTAACTGAGAGATGTACTTGCTGCAGATCCAAACACTACACACCCATAATCTAATACTGATCTTATTAATCCTGTAGATGGTTTTCAATGCTGTTCTCTCTGCCCCCCATTCACTTCCCACCAGACATCTCATTACATTTAATACTTTTTTACACTTGTCAGTTACTTTCTGAATATGTACTGCCCATGTGATTCTTTCATCAAACCACAACCCCAGAAATTTAACTTGTTTCACTCTCTCCAATTCTTGATTATATAATCTTAATTCTAAATTACTGTCCTTTCTTTTCCGTGTAAAGAACATTGTCTTTGTTTTGTCTACTGAGAACTTAAATCCCCACTTAAATGACCATTCTTCTGTTTTAACAATAGACTCCTGTAGTTTCTTCATACTAAATTCCAAATTCCTACCTCTTTTCCATATTGCCCCATCATCCGCAAAAAGAGAGAATCCCATCTCATTCTCCAAATTCAGAAAAACATCATTTATCAAAATAGAAAATAACACAGGACTCAATATACTCCCTTGAGAGTTCCATTCCTTCCCTATTCTTACTTGAATCGATCTTCCATATAAAAAGTCTTTAATCCACCTATACATTAGACATTTAACCTCTAATTTACTTAGTTTAATTAATAATCCTTCCTTCCACATCATATCATAAGCCTTCTCTATATAAAAAAAGATGGCCACTATGCTTTCCCTATTAATCTGCGCTTTCCTTATTTCATGTTCTAAACATAAAGCAGGGTCCATGGTATTTCTGCCTCTTCTGAATCCACTCTGATATTTTGATACAAGGCCTTTACTTTCCATATAATATGTCAATCTTACATTTATCATTCTTTCCATTATTTTGCATACATTGGAGGTTAATGCAACAGGCCTATAACTCTCTGGGTTTGTGCGATCTTTTCCGGGCTTGCGTATCGGAACTACAACAGCTTCTTTCCAGACTTGTGGCAATTTTCCCTTCTCCCAAACCTTATTATACAGTTCCAGTAGGATGTCCTTCGATGATTCACTGAGATGATTTATCGTGGTGTAACATATCTGATCTTTCCCTGGTGACATCTTGGTTTTCCTGAGAGCACGGTTCAGTTCTGCCTGTGTGAATGGTATATTTGTTAAATCATTGCTATCTTCATTTTGCTGTAATAGTTCCTTATTCTCAGCTATTGTCTTTTCCCTTCCTCTTTGCCTCTCTTCACTATTATTATTAGAGCTGTGAATTTTAACAAAACTTTGTGCCAACATCTGTGCTTTCTGCTCGTCTGTCACCGCTGTAGTTCCACTGTCCACTAAGACTGGACATCCATACTCTCTTTAACCCCATTCATTCTTTTATCATTCCCCAGATTTCAGCAATTTCTGTTTCTTTTCCTACTGAGTTACAAAACTTCCTCCAAAACTCCTTCTTTGCATTCTTAATTGTTTTCCTTACCTTAGCTTGCAACCTTTTTATATTCAATAAGATTCTGAAAACTGTGAGTTCTTTTTAACATTTTAAAAGCTTTATTTCGTGATTTTATTACATTTTCACATTCCTTTGTCCACCATGGTATGATTTTCCTCTAATGCTTAGCTCCTTTCCTTTGAATTGTTTGCTTTGCTGCCCCTAGAATGGCTTCACACACAGAAATATTTAGTTCATCAACACTTGATTAACATCAACTTTTTGCATTTCTTTATCACTAATCTTACATTTTTCCCAATCAGCACTGCTGAAAACCCATCGCTCTACTCCTCCAGTACCATTCTCTTCTGCACTCAGCCCTACTTCAGTTATTATGGGATAGCGGTCACTTCCTGCTGTTGTTTCTCTTACAGTTTCCCACGTGCAAATACCCGCCACTGTTTCTGACACTGAAGTAAGATCTATAGCTGATTGTGAACCCTTTCTAACATCAATTCTGGTTCCATTTCCATCATTGAGGCATATTAGATTTCTGATTTCCATTAGCTCTTCAATCACCGCTCCATTTCCATCATTACAGCTTCCCCATAACGTACTATGAGCATTAAAATCTCCACAACAAATAACTTTTCCTTCTAGATTCACAGCTGATTCCTCCAGTACTTCTAATGACAGCTCTTTGCAAGGATTGTAAAAATGTATTACTTTAATAGTACCATCTTTTGTCCAAACTTCCATTACTATCATTTCCCAGTCTCTTCCTTTCTTCAATACTCTATATTGCATTTCTTGTTTCACAAATACTATTCAGCCTCCTCCATTTCCCTCCACTCTATCTCTGCGTATACTATTATATCCTTTTATTACAAACTCTAATGCTGGCTTAAGCCATGTTTCTTGAATACATATTATTTCTGGTTTATTTCTGAGACCTTTGACAAATCCTTTAAATTCCTGACCATTTGCTATTAAACTTCTTGCGTTCCACTGAAGAATAATCATTAGGTTCTTTCTTCCAACACCCCCAGTTTCCCTTTGGCCTCAAGTCTTTTGTTGATCTGTTCCCAGGACAGATCTTTCGTAGCCAAGAATTTTTCTTCTCCCTTCACAATTATTTAGATTTTCTCTGTTTTGTGTTTAACTTGATCTGCACAGTTGATTACATGAGCAATGAACACAACCAGCTTATCTGCTGTCAGTTCAGTAGTTTGCCTTCTTTGACCTACTCCTGGTCTTGAGTTTTGACTGCTTTTGTCTGTTTCTTCCATTCCCTTTTGTCTTTGCACCGTCTTCACTACTTCAGCATAACTTATGTTGTCACTGTTTTTACTTGTTGAATTTTCCTGACTTCACAAACCCCAAATGCCGCACTGTGTTGGCCGCCACAGTTACAACCTTTAGCCTGCACATTATCTCCACATTCCCTAAATCTGTGATCCCCTCCACATGTGGCACACATTTGCTTCCCTTTGCAATCCATCGCTATATGCCCATACCTCTGGCATTTGTAACACCAAAGCGGAGGAGGAACATGAGCCCTGACTGGGAAACTCATCCAGCCTATCTTTATTTCATCCGGAGGTACCAGGTCCTGGAGCTCCAGAAGCACTGACAAACGTTCTACTCTCTCACCACTGATTGTCTTTAACAATCTCTAAAGTCTCCTCACCTCGCCTCCATGAAGACTTCGTTTGAGTTTCTCCAGATCTTCATCAGTGGGAATGCCTGTTATCACTCCCCGGGTTAACTTTAATCTCACCCAGAACTCTTCTTTCACACACTGTTCTTTTGCAAATACTTTCAACCTGCAAAGCTTTATTTCTCTGTTCTGCATCTCTACATTTTATCAACAGGTTCCCGTCTCGAAGAATCTTGGCCATTTCTACTTCTCCTAACTTCTTTTTCAGCTCCCTAGATAACGCTATTGGGCTTATATTCACCTGCTCATCTTCCCTCCTGAATTTAAGTATTATTTTAAATTCCTCTCTCTCCACCTTCCTATGAACAACCCAGTTACCTTCATCGGAACTGTTCTCCTCTAAGCTTCTTTTACTGCTCTGGCTGGCAGACGCCCTGACCTCCTCTTCTTGTCTCATCTTTGCTTTACCTCTCCCTCTTCCTCTACAAACCGGAGTCCAGTCATCAAACTCCATATCATCTTCATCATTTTCTACCTGAGTTGCCATCCCGATCCAGTCACAAACCAGTTTATGCCAACCGCCAATCCTAGATCGTCGATGTTCCGCTGTGTCTCTCTCCACAATAGGTCCTATCAGTCAAAGAAGGTTACCTCAAATGTGCCTGTTCAAAATACTAAAACTAAATATTTCAAATCTTCTTCTTCTTCTTCTTTTTTAACAGCAGTTGGTATCCAGCTTAATGGTGCATTACCGCCACCTTCTGTTCTGGAGTGTGGATCAGTCAGTAAATTCACAATATAATCTACAATTTCCCAGGGATTGAGAGGGGAAGGGGAAAAAACAACAAAAAAAAACCCTTATCATTATATCCTAAAATAAAGCCCAGTATCTCTTAAAAAACCCAACAATTCTCTCACCTGTGTTCTATCATTCATACTTAGTATTGTTTTAAAGTGAGTTTCTGCACCCCTAGATCCTTTGGTCTGTTATCCATTATCACTCTCTCCCTCTGATATATCCTACAATGTAGAATTAGATGTTCCACCGATTCCTCTTCCTGACACTCCTCACACATACCCGTCTGATGTTTCCCCACCATTTTTAATGTTTTATTTAGAGCACAGTCTCCCAGCCTTAGTCTCGTTAGTACCGTTTCCTCTTTTCTGTTTCCCCCTCCTACCTTATTTAATTTAATACTCTTTTGGATATGGTATAAATGTCTCCCTTTCCCCTCACTATCCCACATTTCTTGCCATTTTTGGTTAATTTTTTCCCAGATTATACATTTTACTTCCGCTTTACTGATTCTTATTTGCATTTCAACATTTTCCTTCTTTAATGCCTTCTTTGCGACCTTGTCCACTTTTTCATTCCCCTTCACTCCTATGTGTGCTGGAACCCATAAAAATTTAAATAGTCCTCCCTGGAGTGTTATTCTTGTAACTGAGTAGAGAATTTCATATAGTATTTCCTGTCGACTTGAATGGAACAATATTAGACTAACTAGAGCTGAAGCTGAGTCTGTACATATTATGATTTTGTCAATTTTCGCTTTTTCCACCCAACCTAATGCAACTAAAATTGCAACCATCTCCACTGTACAAACTGCAAGATTATTAGATCTTCTATTGATTTCAATTCCTCTTGCTGGAACCACCACTCCGATTCCTGACCCCTGTTTCAGGGTTCTTAGTGCCATCTGTATATATTTGAGTATAGTTTTTATATACTTTAAACACCCCAACCAGATCAGCACTTTCTTCTTTCCTTTTAATCTCTAATAGATACCAATCTACCTCCTGACATCTCATCTTCCATGGGGCTATGACTGGATGAACTACTGAAGAGCTGATTTTCATATCAGATGCCCCGAGCTCTTTTGCTGTTTTATTCCCTGTATGACCAAAGTTGTCCTTTTTACTTCTCTCTTTCCTCCAGCATTCCTTCAGCACTTCTTTTGTGGGATGCGAGTCATTATGCCCCTGCAAGTTAACCCAGTAATTTGCTATTATATGCCGTCTCCTTACTTCCAGAGGCATCTCTCCTACCTCTACCTGGATAGCTGAGACAGGCAATGTCTTAAAAGCTCCACTACACACTCTCAACGCCTGAGCCTGAATCACATCCAGTTGTTTTAAATGGGATCTAGCTGCTGATGTATACACTATACTGCCATAGTCCACCGTAGATCTTATCAGGGACAGATAAATTATTTTCAGTGCTTGGCAACTTGCCCCCCATTCTCTACCAGTCAAGCATCTCATTACATTTATTACTTTTTTACTTTTTTCCACTATTCTTCTAATACGATCTGCCCATGTTAAACGGGAATCAAAAAGCACCTCCAGGAATTTGAATGTTACTGCTCTCTCTATTTCTTTCCCATACATCCTTATTTTCAATCTTTCATCTATTCTTTTATTAGTAAAGAAAACACTTTGGGTTTTTTTCACTGAGAATCTACATCCCCATTCTTTCCCCCACTCCACCACTTTATCTACAGCTCCTTGCACTTTCCCAACTACATAATCCATATTTTTCCCCCTCTTCCACAGAGCCCCATCGTCTGCAAAAAGCGACCTACCTACATCAGCTGGAATCTTTAAAAAAATATCATTAATCATTATTATGAATAGTAGTGGGCTTACTACACTACCTTGAGGTGTACCATTTTCTACAGTATACTGATTTGACAGTTCTGATCCTATTCTTACTTGGATATTCCTTTCACACAAAAAATCTTTTATCCAATTGAAAACTCTCCCTCCAATCCCCAACTTGTGTAACTTAATTAGAACTCCTTCCTTCCACATCATATCGTAAGCTTTTTCTAGATCCAAAAACACTGCAATTACTGCCTCTTTATTTTCCTGGGCTTTCCTTATTTAATTTTCTAGTCTAACAACTGCATCCATGGTACTCCTACCTTTCCTAAACCCACTCTGATAATTTGCTATCTTTCCCGTCTTCTCAAGCTCATATGATAACCTTTCTGTTATCATTCTTTCCATTATTTTGCATACATTAGAAGTTAATGCTATTGGTTTACAGCTGATGGGTTTTGATGGATCCTTGCCAGGTTTCTTTATCGGAATTACAACTGCTTCTTTCCATGTTTTTGGCAATCTTCCCTCTTCCCAGACTCTATTATACAGATGCAACAATTTCAAAAGCGCACTTTCTCCTAAATTTTTTAACATCACATAGCATACCTTATCTTTGCCCGGTGATGACGATCTTGACATTTTTATTGCTCTCTTCATTTCTTCCATTGTAAATGTTTCATCTATTACACAATCTACTTCCTCCTTCCTTTCTAATATCCCTGGATAATGACTTATTTTCCCCTTTGTTCTTCTTCTTCTTTCTTCGTCTGATAGGTTTTCTGAACTATGTATCTTTGCAAATGCTTTGACCATGCTCTCTGCTTTTTCCCTATTTGACACTGCTGAGCCTTCCTCTGTTACTATAACCGGGTATTCCCATTCCCTTCTATTTCCTCCCATCCTCTGTATCATTCTCCACTCTTCGTCCACTGGAGTTGTTCTACCTATCCCATCACAAAAAGTCCTCCAGCTAGCCCTCTTAGCCTGTCGTACTGTTCTTCTCACTGTAGCCTGTGCCTTCTTGTACTGGATTAAATGTTGCATATTATGGGTTCTTTTGACTAGTCTGAATGCTTTATTCCTATCCCTGACATTCCTCTGTCCATCATGGTACCAATTTTCTCTTCTTCCTATTTTTATTTTTTGGAATAGAACTCTCTGCTGCTACTATAATTGCTGATGTAAACTGATTATTCAGCTCATCGACATCTTCAGATACCTCAATCCTCATTATCGCCTCCTCATTCAATATCTGGAACTTGTCCACCTTCTCAAATATCCATTTCGGACTTCCATCACCTGGTCTTTTTCCCCCTCTTTCTCCAATTGAACAAACAACTGGGTAATGATCACTACCTATTGTATCACTTGTCCAAATCTCCCAGTTACTAAAACCAGCTAGCGAGTTAGATACTAAGGTAAGATCTATTGCTGATTCTTTCCCCGTATTTACATTTATTCTTGTACCTCTACCATCATTCATATGTACTAAATTCCTATCCTCCATCAACTCTTCAATTACCCTTCCATTTGAGTCAGTATGATAGCCTCCCCACACTGTACTGTGAGCATTAAAGTCTGCGCACCATACCACTTTATTTTTGTCTTGACCTTGTATTGTCAGTAAGTTATTCAGATCCAAACTTTTGCAGGGATTATAATAATTTATTATGACCCCCCACCATCCCATATTTCCACCATTACACATTCCTGATCATCTCCACACCCAGTTGTCTATATGGAATTCCTTGCTTGATAAATGTAGCACAACCCCCTTTTCCAAGATCTCTATCTTTCCTTATCCCTGAATATCCATAAATGATAAAATCTAGGTTTGGTTTCAGCCAATTTTCTTGAATACAGATTATGTCTGGTTTCACTGCCAGTGTTTTAATGAAGTGTTTGAATTCCTGACCATTAGCCAGTAAACTCCTGGCATTCCATTGTAGGAGGATTACCATAATTAAGATTAACCAACCCATGGTACATCCTGACTTGACTGAATGGCAAGGTTTTCCCTCACCTCTTCCCACGTCAGTCCTATTAATCCAAGGTGATTCACTGCTGCTTTAACTACTAGCTGAATTTTATCATTTTTGGATTTAACATCCGCAGTACTATTTATAACACCTGCAATGAATGTAACCAGGTCTCTTTTATCCACGTACACCCTGTCATTTGATCTTTTTTCCTGCTCTTGGTTCCTGATTGTCCCTTGACTGTTACTACCTTTGTTCTTTCCATTTACCATAATTGCTGTTTCAGCATAGGTCATCTTTCTTTCTACTTTTGTCTTCTGGATTTCATTCTCCCGTTTCATAATCTCACAACCTCCGTAGGCCACATTATGAGCTCCACCACAATTACAGCACTTTGGCTGTACTCCTGCTCCACACATTCCATATTCATGATCCCCCCCGCATCTTGCACATCTTCTCTGCTCTTTACAGTTCCTAGCCTAACTCTCACTGCGTAACTCAAAAAACCCAGGAACACCTTCTTTGGCATATTGTCTTCTTCAAATTCAATCAATACTGTTTCACTTTCCTTTTTTACTCCTTCTCTTGTTGTTTTCAGCCTTTGAGCTTTTATTACTTTTCCCCCTTTGATATTCTTTTTGATTTCCTCCATTCCTACACTCATTGGCACTCCTGTGATGACTCCTTTACTTCCAAAATCACCCCCAATTTCCTGTGCTTTCCACCTTAATTTTCCCTATCTCTTTCATTTTAAGAGCTTTCTCAACTTGATTTTCATTTGCACATCTTATCAGTAGATTACCATCATTTAGCACCTTTGCTTATTTTCTTTCTCCCACTTTATTCGCCAGGGCTGTTGTCAAAGTAAATGGGTTGATTTTCTTCATGTCACTTTGCAATTTCTCATTAAATCTTACTATGATTGTGTACTTGTCAGGTCTTTCTCTTTGATTTCCCTCTATCTCGTCACCTTCATTCTCCGATTTCTCTTCATTATCACTTCTAGCTCTTTTACTCCCTTTATCTTGATTGATATGTATGAATCTCCCTACTTCCCCCTCATTCTCTTCATCCCTCTCATCATTACAATCCATATCAGCCCAACTAGCATTACCTACCTCTGATCCATTCACAGAACAATTGTGCTCAACCGCCTCACAAAAGATATTTCCACCTTGACTTGTTTTTCCCGTAAACTTCCGACTACTATTTTTTCGATCTCGTCCTGCTGACGCTGCTGCCATCTTTCGCACCTCCACTTCAGCTGACAAACACAAGAACAAGCTTCAGCCCTGGCGCTGGAGATAAGGAAGAGTCTGGTTTTTATGCAGTGGAGAATGATGAGGATTGATGACAGATGCGCCGGTGATCAGCAGCAGGTGGAAGCCAGGGAAGCCGGAGCACAAACACATACAACAGACAAACGGAGGACACACAAGACACACAGGGAGAGGGGAAAGCTACACAGGGAGAGGGGAAAGCTGCACAGGAAACTGCAGAGAACACACGGCAGGGTGGCTAACCATGACACACTGTCTGGGGTGGATGTAAATGAGTATAGCTAATTACTTCTCTGCATGATCAATTTATACTTTTCATGTTATGTTAAGTGCACCATATATATATTTATTTCATATAGTTATTTTTTTAATGTCATGTGCGTAGAATAAAATATTCTGTCTTTTAACCATAAATTCACTGATGTTCCCTATAAGCCCACCTGCTCCCATTAAGCCCACTTGACACAATGTGTTTCAATGGGTATTTTCTCCCTTTTGACCTTTGAACCATTTTCCTTCCTAATTTTGACCTTGCCTGATGAATCAGCTCCATAATTCAGAAAATTAATACCCATATTTAAATAGCATATATTATATACGTGATTGTATATATTATATACAGTCACCTCAAAGAGCATACGTTTATCCTAGGAGAAAGTAGAAATTGCAGAATTGTTTGACATCTTTCAAGATGTTATGACTGATACCTCCTCATAATGAACTGTATGTTTTAATATTACTCTACAATGAACTGAATAGTTTTAAAATGTGTTTTTACAATTTTTTCAAACTTCTAGCCTTAATGTGATTAACATTTGAAAATCAATAAAAATTTTGTTTAATTGTAAATCCTGAAATTGACTAATTTACTATCCTTAGAACATTGGTATTGAACATGCAAACAGTCTTGTCAGAAATTTTGGCCAATTTCAAATGTCAACAGCACAGCACAGGATAGAGATACAGACAACATATTGAAAAATTAAGTTTTGAAGAGAAATTTCCACTATAGTTTTGATTTCGTAAATAGTTTTTAGCTACATTCCAAAGAAGACATGTTATAAGTTTAGCTTTTTCAGCATTGACAATACAGCAAAAGGCTGGTCACGCCTATTTCACATGCCATTTACAGGCAGAATTTTGCCATTTACTGTATTTATTTGTTTTGTTTGTAGGCCTGCTAGTTTGAACCCACTAACTGTCAGTTTGCACACAGACACACACACATACTGACACAGACGACACTAACATATTGGTTCCTCTCTTAGACAAACAGAACATCAAGCCCTGAAATATTGTAACTGAAATTGACAAATAATCACATAACTAGACTGCCGATAACTGTTTAGTATCCTTAGACCTTTTCATTTTGTTGATGCCAAAATGCCATTCACACATGATTTACACTAGACGATGGTATTATGTACTGTGCTGTAAAGACTATTGCATATCCTCAAGTAGAGCAGGTCTAGACCGTACTCTTTATAATATTATTTACAGAGACCCAACAAATCCCACCCATGCAAGCATTTGGCGACAGTGGCAAGAAAAAGCGTCCTTTTAAGAGGCAGAAACCTCGAGCAGAACGAGACTCAATGGTGGGCAGGCATCTGCTGCTGCCGTGTTAGTTTTGAGAGAGAGAGAGAGAGAGAGAGAGAGAGAGAGAGACAGAGAAAGAGCTTTTGAGAGAGAGAGAGAGAGAGAGAGAGAGAGAGAGAGAGACAGAGAGAGAGAATGGGGGAGGGAGAGGGAAGCACAACGCAAATACCATGGTAGTGGTAATATTAATATTTTCAATTAATAATAATAGGAATGACAGAAAGAGAGATGAGGAGAGAGAGAAAAAGTACAAAACTACGGGAGAAAGAAGATGTTGAGTTAGTAACATGCAGTAATGGGATAAAATGCATACAGATGGAGAGGGAGAGGAGGAGACAGGAAAGAGGTGCATCATGGGAAGTGTTTGGGGCCAAATACAATAACTTCAGTTTTGTCAGCGTTTAACATCAGAAAATTGCAGGTCATCCAGGTTTTTATGTCCTTAAGTGCTGTCTCTGTGCTATAATGCACTCTAAATCCTGACTCTAAATAACAATAGTTTATTTGAGAATTTTCAAAGTCACACAACTGATTGGCGACTGCTTTCTCAAGGATCTCAAGGAGAGAGAAAGGGAAGGTTAGATATAGGTCTATGGTTGGCTAAAACCCGTGGATCAAAAGTGGGCTTTTTAAGAAAAGGTTTAATTACAGCTACTTTAAAGGAATGTGGTACATAACCTGTTAATAAAGACAGATTGATCATATTCAGTAAAGAAGTGCTAACTAAGGGTAAAACGTCTTGAAGCAGCCTAGTTGGAATGGGGTCTAAGAGACAGGTTGATGGCTTAGATGAATGAAGTTAGTTAGTGAAGTTAGTTGAAGAAGGTCGATAGGAGCAAAGCAGTCAAAGTATATATCAGGTTTTACAGTTGTTTCTAAGGTTCCTGTGTTTGAAAATAAATCGGTGAGGGCAGGACATGATGAATGGTTAAAACTGTTTAAAGTGTTTTATTAAAGAAGCTCATGTAGTCGTTACTACTAAGGGCTATAGGAATACATGGCTCTATAGAGCTATGATTCTCTGTCAGCCTGGCTACAGTGCTGAAAAGAAACCTGGTGTTGTTTTTATTTTCCTCTATTAATGACAAGTAGTAAGCTGCTTTGGCATTACAGATGGCTTTTCTGTATGACTATCTTGTCAGACTAAATGAGATTCTTCCAGGTTGTTGGAATGCCATTTCCTTTCAAGTTTTCACGATGTTTGCTTTAATTTGCAGGTTTGGGGGTTATACCTAGGAGCTAATCTTCTTTGTTTTACTATCTTCTTTTTTAGAGGGGCAATATAATCGAGTGTCGTTTGCAGTGAGCCTGCAGCACTATCAACAAGATGATCAATTTGGTAGGGGCTGAAATTAGCAGAGGAGTGTCGGGAGGCCGAACTGGGGACCCAAAAGCAGAACACACAGACAGAGCAGATAAGGGCTCGAACAGTTTTATTAAAGAAGCTCATGTAGTCGTTACTACTAAGGGCTATAGGAATACATGGCTCTATAGAGCTATGATTCTCTGTCAGCCTGGCTACAGTGCTGAAAAGAAACCTGGTGTTGTTTTTATTTTCCTCTATTAATGACAAGTAGTAAGCTGCTTTGGCATTACAGATGGCTTTTCTGTATGACTATCTTGTCAGACTAAATGAGATTCTTCCAGGTTGTTGGAATGCCATTTCCTTTCAAGTTTTCACGATGTTTGCTTTAATTTGCAGGTTTGGGGGTTATACCTAGGAGCTAATCTTCTTTGTTTTACTATCTTCTTTTTTAGAGGGGCAATATAATCGAGTGTCGCTTGCAGTGAGCCTGCAGCACTATCAACAAGATGATCAATTTGGTAGGGGCTGAAATTAGCAGAGGAGTGTCGGGAGGCCGAACTGGGGACCCAAAAGCAGAACACACAGACAGAGCAGATAAGGGCTCGAACAGTTTTATTGTTGTTTAGTCAAGGAGATTGGCGTTGTTCGTGCTGGTTCCGTGGACTTGGCGGGACTGGGATGGAGACCGAGTGGCGGCTCTTGAGCGGAGGCGACGGACTGGTTCTGGGCTGGCTGGTGAGGCGGCAGGTTGGGCTGAGCTGGCGATGGGTCCGGGAGTCGGAGAACAGGAGCAGCGTGACGCTGGCGTGAGTAGAAGTTGCGGGATCCGGGGACAGACTGGAGCGGAGATTACCGTCGAGGCGAAGAATTATGACAGAGACTGATAAAGTTACCATCAAGGTAAGTATTAAGCACATAAACAGTTCCTTACTTGCGGAGGCCGTTTCGCGTAGTGCATACATGAGTATGAAGACGATCTGGCGCTGGAAGTGTGGATGAGCCCAGTAGATAAACTGTTGTAATGGATGATGATGGAGAACAGGTGTGCCGGTAATCAACCGCAGCCGGGAGATCGGGGAGCCAGCCTGAACACAGACACACACTTACATAGACAACAACAGACAGGGGACAGCCAAGAAACACAAGGGAGGGCAGATACAAAAGAGTACAAAAGGATCAGGGGGCATAGTGGCTAACTATGACAAGGAGTCCTCTGTTATATTGAGACATAGCACAGAACCTAATGCAGATTGGATCGCTTCCTTAAATTTAGCTATCAGATAGACATCTAGAGTAATAGTTTTTACCTAATTTACCTAGTCCAGTAATAGGAGCTTAAAAGTTATTAAATAATGGTCTGATAATGAAGGATTCTGTAGAAAGACTATTAAATGTTCAATTTCAATGCTATATACCAGAACAAGGTTTAGGGTGTGGTAAAACAGTGAGTGGGTTTATGTATACTCTGACAAAAGCCAATCGAATCTAATAATGAGATAAACGCAGTACTAAAACTAATCATTTTCAACGTCCACATAAATATTGAAATCACCTACAATAACTACATGATCTGTTTTAAGGACTAACTTGATATTTTTATCTGAGAATTCAGATAAAAATTTAGAATAAGGACCAGGAGCGCAGTACACTTGTCACAGACACGCCAGGCTCCACCTCATCTCAGCCACACCGTTCCTCCTCACCAGAATACTAATCACCAGCACCTGTCATCCATCACACACCTGCACATAATCAGCCACTCTACTCCCTACATAACCCAGCTCCTCACCTCAGTCAGTGTCCGGTCTCTCGCCATACCTTGTGGCAGCGGCGAAGATGGTGGTGAACAGATGGACCCGCTGGTGACTCCTCTGCTGGTGAGAAGTTATATCAGCTGAAGCAAGGTCAGCGGTCTATCCAGGACTACGCCCTGGAATTCAACCTCGCGGCAGCCAGCGGTTGGAACGAGCAATCCTCATCACAACCTTCCGTCAGGGACTGGAGCCTCGCAGACGATTGCATCTGGTAGCATACGAAGACACCATCGGCCTCGAAAGATTTATCCAGTTAGCCATTAGGATGGCTATCAGATATGCGGACATGTTTGGTGGAACACCAGGATCATCCACCACACATTCACCATCCCGTCAGCTAGAGAAACATCGCGCTTCCGAACCTGAACCTGAACCTGAACCTGAACCTGAACCTGAACCTGAACCTGAACCTGAACCTGAACCTGAACCCATGCAGTTAGACTCCAACCATTTAACCCAGGCGGAGCGGCAGAGAAGGCTGACCCACAGGTTGTGTCTGTACTGTGGAGCCTCGGGACATAACAGGGTCAACTGTCCCGTGAGACCACCAAACCTATGGTGAGTGCAATTATTCAGAGTCTCCCATGTAGTAAACCCTTGTCTACTAGAATCACCCTGGTTACACCTACTCTATCCCTTCCAGTACAAGCCCTCATCGACTCCGGGTCAGCCGGCAATTTCATCTCTGGCGCCCTCTGCCGGCAACTAAGGATCAAAACCTCCTTCACATCTACCAGTTACAGAATCACTGCCATAACAGGGAAATCAATCAGCCGTCGTGGGGTTCAGAAGGCCACGGTTCCAATCACCCTTCAGGTAGGGTTACTACATGAAGAACAACTGCATTTAATGGTTCTGGAGGGATCGACTGCTGAGGTTATCTTGGGGCGGCCCTGGTTGGAGCAACATGACCCCATCATTTCCTGGACTACAGGAGAAGTGCTGAAATGGGGCAAGTCCTGTTATCCTGGCTGTTTTCGCGGCTACCACACAGCGCAGGGCAGCCTCGAGGTCCTGGTTAGCCCTCTCAGTTTGACCATTAGACTGGGGATGGAACCCTGAGGAAAGACTGGCTGTTGCCCCCAGCGCCTGGCAGAAGGCCTTCCACACCTGGGAAATGAACTGAGGTCCCCGGTCAGAAACTATATCTAGGGGTATGCCATGAAGGCGGAAGACATGTTGGACTATGAGGTCAGCCTCTCGGGCTGAGGGAAGTTTGGTTAAGGCTATGAAGTGGACTGCCTTGAAACGATCCACAATGGTGAGGATGGCGGTATAGCCGTGTGAACGGGAAGACCAGTGACGAAATCTAGGCAATGTGTGACCACGGCCGACCGGGATGGGAGGTTGAAGTAGGCCTGCTGGTGGTTTATGTGAAGTCTTGCCTCGGGCGCAGGTGCAACACATGGCGACAAAGGCCGGTGTCGGCCTCATATTAGTCCACCAAAATACCTCTTTAAAAGTAAAAGAGTACGGTCGTTCGGGATGGCAGGCGGCCAGCGAGTTGTGTCCCCACTGTAGCACCTGGGAACGGACTGAGTCCGGGACGAACATTCGATTTGGAGGGCCGTTCCTGGGTCGGACTGATCACGTTGGGCCGCTCTCACAATGGACTCAATCTCCACGTGACAGCAGCTACTACACAGCTAGACGAGAGAATGGTATCTGGTTCGGGGAGCTGTCCAAGGTGTAATATTGCCGGAGAGGCGTCTGGCTTGGTGTTCTTGGACCCAGGACGATAAGTTAAGGTAAACTTGAGCGACCAAAGAACAGGGCCCAGCGGCGCTTGACGGAGTTTAACCTTTAGCTGTCTGAATATACTCCAGGTTTTTATGATCAGTCCATACAATAAACGGTTGCTCCGCTCCTCCAACCAGTGCCGCCACTCCTCTAGGGCTAGCTTGACCGCGAGGAGCTCTCTATTCCGATGTCGTAATTTCGTCGGCCGGAGAGAGTCGTCCGCGAAAAGAAGGCGCACGGTGGAGTTTCTGGTCCGTGGGGAGGCGTTGCGAAAGGACTGCTCCGGCGCCGATGTCGGAGGCGCCCACCTCCACAGTGAATTGTCGTGAGGGGACAACTGCTTCTTTCCATGTTTTTGGCAATCTTCCCTCTTCCCAGACTCTATTATACAGGTGCAACAATTTCAAAAGCGCACTTTCTCCTAAATTTTTAACATCACATAGCATACTTTATCTTTCCCGGTGATGACGATCTTGACATTTTTATTGCTCTCTTCATTTCTTCCATTGTAAATGGTTCATCTATTACACAATCTACTTCCTCCTTCCTTTCTAATATCCCTGGATAATGACTTATTTTCCCCTTTGTTCTTCTTCTTCTTCTTCGTCTGATAGGTTTTCTGAACTATGTATCTTTGCAAATGCTTTGACCATGCTCTCTGCTTTTTCCCTATTTGACACTGCTGAACCTTCCTCTGTTACTATAACCGGGTATTCCCATTCCCTTCTATCTCCTCCCATCCTCTGTATCATTCTCCACTCTTCGTCCACTGGAGTTGTTCTACCTATCCCATCACAAAAAGTCCTCCAGCTAGCCCTCTTAGCCTGTCGTACTGTTCTTCTCACTGTAGCCTGTGCCTTCTTGTACTGGATTAAATGTTGCATATTATGGGTTCTTTTGACTAGTCTGAATGCTTTATTCCTATCCCTGACATTCCTCTGTCCATCATGGTACCAATTTTCTCTTCTTCCTATTTTTATTTTTTGGAATAGAACTCTCTGCTGCTACTATAATTGCTGATGTAAACTGATTATTCAGCTCATCGACATCTTCAGATACCTCCATCCTCATTATCGCCTCCTCATTCAATATCTGGAACTTGTCCCAATCTGCCTTCTCAAATATCCATTTTGGACTTCCATCACCTGGTCTTTTTCCCTCTTTCTCCAATTGAACAAACAACTGGGTAATGATCACTACCTATTGTATCACTTGTCCAAATCTCCCAGTTACTAATACCAGCTAGCGAGTTAGATACTAAGGTAAGATCTATTGCTGATTCTTTCCCGTATTTACATTTATTCTTGTACCTCTACCATCATTCATATGTACTAAATTCCTATCCTCCATCAACTCTTCAATTACCCTTCCATTTGAGTCAGTATGATAGCCTCCCACACTGTACTGTGAGCATTAAAGTCTGCGCACCATACCACTTTATTTTTGTCTTGACCTTGTATTGTCAGTAAGTTATTCAGATCCAAACTTTTGCAGGGATTATAATAATTTATTATGACCCCCCACCATCCCATATTTCCACCATTACACATTCCTGATCATCTCCACACCCAGTTGTCTATATGGAATTCCTTGCTTGATAAATGTAGCACAACCCCCCCCCTTTTCCAAGATCTCTATCTTTCCTTATCCCTGAATATCCATAAATTATAAAATCTAGGTTTGGTTTCAGCCAAGTTTCTTGAATACAGATTATGTCTGGTTTCACTGCCAGTGTTTTAATGAAGTGTTTGAATTCCTGACCATTAGCCAGTAAACTCCTGGCATTCCATTGTAGGAGGATTACCATAATTAAGATTAACCAATCCATGGTACATACTGACTTGACTGAATGGCAAGGTTTTCCCTCACCTCTTCCCACGTCAGTCCTATTAATCCAAGGTGATTCACCGCTGCTTTAACTACTAGCTGAATTTTATCATTTTTAGATTTAACATCCGCAGTACCATTAATAACACCTGCAATGAACGTGACTAGGTCTCTTTTATCCACGTACACCCTTTCATTTGATCTTTTTTCCTGCTCTTGATACCAATCTACCTCCGGACTCTCTTTCCTCAACTTGCTTTTCATCTGCACATCTTATCAGTAGATTACCATCATTTAGCACCTTTGCGTTACATATTATTTCTCCCACTTTATTCGCCAGGGCTGTTGTCAAAGTAAATGGGTTGATTTTCTTCATGCCACTTTGCGATTTCTCATTAAGTCTTACTATGATTGTGTATTTGTCAGGTCTTTCTCTTTGATTTCCCTCTATCTCATCATCTTCATTCTTCGATTTCTCTTCATTATCACTTCTAGCTCTTTTACTCCCTTTATCTTGATTGATATGTATCAGTCTCCCTACTTCCGCCTCATTCTCTTCATCCCTCTCATCGTTGGATGAGGATGGGAGTCGATGTGAAAAGGTCCTTTAACTGGGTCCAGGCCATCTCAGCTTCCGGGGTCCAGGAGAAAGGGCTCTTGGGGAGGTGAGACTAGTCAATGGCGCTGCCACTCTGCTATAATTTCGAATGAACCGCCGATAAAAGTTTGCGAATCCCAAAAAACGCTGTAGCTGTTTGCGGGTGGTGGGTCTAGGCCATTCTGCCACCGCTTGCGTCTTAGCGGGATCAGTCCTCATCTGGCCGCTCTCCAGGATATACCCCAGGAAACTTACTGATTGGACGTGGAACTCGCATTTCTCCCCCTTGACGAATAGTCTGTTCTCCAGGAGCCTCTGTAATACTTGCCGGACATGGAGGACGTGGCTGGTTTGGTCCGGGGAGAAGATAAGTATATCGTCCAGGTAGACGAAGACAAAGTGATTGAGGAAATCCCGTAGCACATCATTCACCAGGGCCTGAAAGACGGCTGGGGCGTTCGTGAGTCCAAATGGCATTACTAAGTACTCGAAGTGGCCCAGAGGGGTGTTGAATGCCGTCTTCCACTCGTCCCCTTCTCTGATACGCACCAGATGGTAGGCATTCCGGAGGTCTAGCTTGGTGAATACTTTAGCTCCCTGGAGTGGTTCAAACGCGGAGTTGATTAGTGGCAGCGGGTATTTATTCTTGATGGTTATTTGGTTTAATCCTCTATAATCAATGCAGGGGCGAAGTGACCCATCTTTTTTCTTCACAAAGAAGAACCCCGCCCCAGCCGGTGAGGAGGATGCCCGGATCAGACCGGCATGAAGCGACTCCCCGATGTACTTCTCCATAGCCTCCCTCTCTGGTCGCGACAGGTTATACAGTCGGGTCGCTGGCAGTGGAGCCCCAGGGAGGAGGTCGATGGCGCAGTCATATGGTCGATGTGGTGGAAGGGACGTCGCCAGATCTTTGCTGAAGACCTCGCTAAGGTCGTGATACTCGGGGGGAATTATAGACAGGTCCGGAGGATCCATCTTGGGCAAGGTGGAGCTGTTGTCTGGTGGTGATCGAGCAGATTGTAAGCATGTGGCGAGACAAAAGGAGCTCCAACCCGCTATTCTTCCCTTGGCCCAGTCAATGTGGGGATTATGATGCTGCAGCCAGGGGAAGCCCAGGACCAGTGGTGTGATGGGAGAGGAGATGAGTTGAAACTTGATCCGCTCGCGGTGGTTCCCAGAGAGTACCAGGGACACCTGGGTGGTACGATGAGTAACGCGAGCCAGAACCCTGCCATCTAGTGCCTCAGCGTTGCGTGGATTCTCCAGTGGTTCAGTGAGGAGACCCATCTGTCGAGCCAACCCCGTGTCCAAGAAGTTGCCCTCGGCACCAGAATCTATCAGGGCCAGCAGAGGAATAGACCCACCCTGGAAGTAAAGGGTAGCCGGACCTGTAATCTGGGTGAAACTGGATTAAGGGGTCGTTGTGGCTCACCTGAACCCCTACTGCGACCGGTGAGCCTACTCTTTTGGCCTCCGGGGCATCTATCCAGGAAGTGGCCTCTCACGCCGCAGTATAGGCATTCTCCTGCAGCGAGTCTGCGACGGCGCTCCTCAGGCGTCAAGTGGGTCCGCCTACTTGCATAGGTTCCCCCTCTGGTTCGGTTGTGGTTGGTGAGTTTGCAATAGCCGAAGACGGATTGGACACTCTGGTGCGGGGCGAACGGTTGTAGCCACATGGCGAGCAGGAAGGGGCGAGAATGGTTGGCGCGCTCCTGGAACCGCCGCGCATGCGATTATCCATTCGAATGCACAAGGTCACCAATGCATCCAGTTCAGAGGGTTCTTCACGGGCGGCTAGCTCGCCTTAAGGTTGTCGTTAAGGCCAGCGATGAATGCGCTGATAAGCGCCTCCTCATTCCAACCAGAGTCAGCAGCGAGGGTGTGGAACTCCACGGCGTAGTCTGCTACACTGCGGTCCCTCTGCCGGATCCGCAGCAATCGACACCGCATTTCCACCGTCCACAGGATGGTCAAGACCCTTCTCATCCTCTCCAGGAAGTCAACGACGACAAAGATGAGAGGGGTTGCCGAGCATGAGTTGCCTCCGCCACGCTAACGCTCTGTCCCGGAGTAAACCCACTATATAGTTCACCTTGGATTGGTCGGAGGCGAAAGTAACTGGACGTTGACTGAACACCAGTGAACATTGCAGCAGGAATCCCTACAATTCGTGACGCCACCGGAGAACGGGACAGGATCCGAGGCGTGATTCCCGGGGAGGGGCCCTCGGAGGATCCGCGGGAGTGGAGGTGACGCCAACGGAGCCGTTGAGGAAAGTTGGGTGGCGAGTTGGGATACCTGCTGCGTCAGCTGAGTAAGTTGAGTCACCATGGCCTGATTGCTGTTGGCTAGAGCCTGGATTAACTGTTCGTGCTGTCCCAG
>CM050848.1:31454481-31596981 GCA_027580175.1 Siniperca scherzeri
TAGTTTGAGCCCTATACCAGTCAAAATAAATACGCACGCATCTCAGCAATTAAAGGAGTAACGATAAGTCTTTTTTTAAACATTGTTCTTCAGGATGTTAGAAGACTATTTAGAGATTCCTTAGAAAATACCAATGACATCCTGTCACAAGGAAACCTAAGTCTACTTTATGATAGTAAATAAAACTGAAATGGTTTATTTGCAATTGGAAAGTAAGATTGCAGTCACTGATGACAACCAATTTCTTTCTGCAGATAACTGGGAGCACAGTCTGACTTTGCTGTCTTGTAACGCATAAATAAAGCTTCTGTTTCATCCTAACAGTAAATACTATTCATAACAGCTGCAAGGCCTAAAGCCTCTCACATCATTTCAGCGCCAGGAGTCACAATCAGTGGCAAGTGCCGTGGCAAGTCAGCGGCAGGAGCCACAAACACCAACAGCAGCCGTGGCAGGTCACTGCTGCCACTATTTGAGCCAGCCCTTGCTGCCTTTTCACTGCACGATTTAGTTTCCATAGTCCATTTATCCGGGTCTGCTGCCTTACTGACCAGAAACTGAAACTGTCCCATACTCTATGTGACTTTGTATTTTTGTATGACACTTGTGCCCAATGTCATGCACTTTTTACATGTACTCTTTTTATCATAGTGCTGAGTGTCACACCTACCACAGTTCTGGACATTTTAGAGGCGCTTGTTGCTTCTCGTGCCGCATATCCTCTCCTTTGTTGTTCCCTTTGCCGTCTCCCGACGTCAACAGCCACTTGCAGCTCTGGCGGGTGGGACTGGAGGCTAATCTGTTTAGCAATCTCCTCAGACTGGCGTACTTGCTGGATAACTTGTGCTAGAGTCAGATCTGCGGTGAGCTTGAACTTCTGAGACATCCCCTTATCTCTGATGCCCACGACCAGTCTATCACGGATGTATTCATCCCTTTTGTCGTCAAACTCACAGTTCTCTGCTAGCTCATACAGAGCCCTTATGTATGCTTCTGCTTTCTCACTGGGTAGCTGGCTCCTTTGATAAAAGCACGCCATTTCATGTATCGGGTTCCATCTTGGAATGATATAGTCGTCGAGTTTCTTCAAAACGACATTGTAGTCTTTCTTATGGTCTTCTTCCTCAAACTCGACCTGGACTTCCCCGTCCTCTCTGTTTAATTTTGTGGCTGTCCTGAAGTGTGAAAATCTTTGCTTCAACTCAGGCCATTCTCCCGGGCTGGCAAACTTTGACATGTCGATCTGTTCCGGTCACCCGCGCTTCAGACACCATGTAATGTCTACTTGATATCTAACTACTATAAATAACATGTGAAACATTTATTGAACAGCCTTAAACACGTTGTCAACACCTAAAAACCACCGTTCTTCCTGGTTTCTCTAAATTCACATACATTCCAGTATTGCGACATGACTGATGCCTTCAAGGTAACATTGCAGTAGGAAATTCCACTCATTACAGGTGGAATGATTGAAGCTATGCTAACCTTAATTGTTTATTTTCAGCTGTTCTACATCTCAGTTAGCCCCATTCTGGACTGTCTCATTTTAGAAGAGAATTGAGAGTATAAATACATGCAATGTCCTTTATTTAACAGTAATTTAGCATACATTTAAAGCTTAAAGTTTTAGTAGCATTATGGCAATCATCTGTATAAAAGACATTTTTCGCCATCTTTTAACAAGTTTTCACAATTTTTTAAACCAGGCATTAATCTTTAAAACATCTTAAATCTTTTTAATGAAAGAAAATTACTGCTGTGTGACATTCAACTTCAGTTATTAAATATATTTAATACTTTATTTTGCAGGTACATTTCCTAGTTTTAGGAAACTTTATTTTTTTTTACAGTGTATACACATTACATGCAAAGCAATCAAGTATTAGCCAACTTTTGATTTATGAATATATGATTTATATAATCAGTTAATCAACAGACCCACAAATAGGCCTGTCACAATAACTAGTTTTGATGGATGATATATTGTCCCAGAAATCATTTTATGCCACTGATATAATGATAAGCATAATAATGCCAGTACACCCTTTTAATTAACTTAAAATTCTCAAGAATATTCAGACATTGGAATTGGAATGTGAAAAAAAAAATGAAAACATCCTAAATAAAAACAATCAAACAACCAAAACAATAAATAAAATGGACTTTCAGACTCTGTTAACAAAATTGCACTTAAATAAATATTAAACATTTGGCGCAGAGATAGGCTATAGAATCATTAATTCCTTAACAGGCAATATAGTGATGGTTGGGAAAACCCTGTTGTTGATTCTGGCATCATGTTGGCTAAAATGTTGGTTACATTCTTATGTAAACAAACAATGGGCAATATCGAGGTCAGCAAAAATGATCACATTCTCACATTCATTAAAGATAATTTAGCATACAGAAGAATACATCCTTCAGGTGGACATGAATGCACAGTTATTGAGGTATACAGAACACAAGGCTCAATCAGATTAATGAATTATTACAATCCATGTCAAACTTTAACAGCAGCAGCGTTTGAGGAAATACTGGGAGAGGAAAGTCACAGAGAAGTTTGGTGCGGTGATTTCAATGCACACAGTAGTCTGTGGGGAAGTGATCATACTGATTAGAATGGTATGGCTGGTCTATGTGAGTGGAAAATATGCAACGATAACACAGGTAGTGACCACTTTCCCATTATATGTAATATAAATATAGAGAGATATACCCAAGAAAGTTCTCCAATATATAGATGGTGCTTTGAAAAGGCTCAATGGGACAAATTTAAAGAATGCTGCAGGGAATTAGCTAGTAACATTAAAATGAATGAAATGTAGATGAATGTGCTAGTGAAATCACATGTGTGATAACTGAAGCTGCCTCAAAAAGTATAAACTGTACAACTGTGACAGGGAACAAGAGACCTGTGCCATGGTGGACTGATGAGTGTAGCTTGGCTATTAAAGAAATAGTGCTTTCAGAAACTTCAGAAACAACATGAATGTTGACAATTTGATGGAATATAAAAGGGAAAGAGCCATAGCACGCAAAATAATTAAAACAGCTAAAAGGAGACAGTTTAGTTCTTCTGTTGGAAGAGAGAGAGATGTGGGTCGTGTATGGAATATGGTTAAAAAGATGAGTGGGAGAAGGTTAAACAATAAAACATCAGTACTTGCAGATGGAAACCAATTAGCAATAACAGAAATGGAAAAAGCCAAGCTCCTTTGAAGAGTCTGCTCTGGATGTGGACTTCACCTTGAGGGAAATGAGAAGAGAAGCAGATATTCTGCTCTGGGACAAGATCAGCTGAGTTATGCTATGTTCAGATAATTACCAGAAGGAGCATTAGAAATAGTGTTGAAATTTTTCAATAAGATATGGACAGAGGGAAAACTACCTGTGAAGTGGAAGATGGCATTAATTTGACCATTTGCTAAACCAAGAAAAGATACATCCAATGCTGAAAACTACAGACCAATAGCACTAACCTCACACTATGTCAATGGATGGAAAAAATGATTTTCTACAGGCTACCATACTTTTTAGAAAAAGGAAGACTCTTAAATGAGTATCATAACAGCTTTAGGAAAGGAAGATCCACGCTCTAATTAAAGTAAGTCATGAAATTGAAAAGACCCTTAATATGAAGGAAATGATGGCTGTAGTTTTCTTTGACATTGAGAAAGCGTGTAATTCCATGTGGAGAAAAGGTCTGTTAATTAAACTGAACAAGCTAAGCATAGGTGGAAGGTTGTATAACTGGATCATGGATTTTCTATCAAACACAACATTTCAAGTAGGATCAGAAATCTCAGATAGTTTTGTTATTAAAAACGGGATACCCCAAGGTAGCGTCATCAGTCCAATTCTATTTAATATCATGATTAATGATATCTTTGAAAATACAGGGACAAGTGTACAGTCAGCAGTGTACACAGACGATGGAGCAATCTGGAAAAGGTGAATGAATTGCTCACGTGCAACAGGCAGTGTAGAGAGATGGTCTTATGGCTGGGGATTCAAAATGTCAGTAGCAAAATCAACAGGCTTTATGCTGCTCAGTGAAGAGAGAACAGGTGACGAGCAGGGGTTCACACTACAGCAAGCCCATGGAAAGAGTCAGAGTGTTTAAATATCTATGGACTGATGAAAAATACACATGGAAGAATCATACTGAAGATATCGAGACCAAATGTAAAAAGGTGTTAAATGTAATGAGGTGTGTGGTCGGAAGTGAACGGGGAGATGACAAAGAAGCATTATTACACATATAGAGGGCTTTGATGAGCGCTGCTCTGGACTGTGGCTGCATGGTGAATGAAGCAGAAGCAAACACGACAGGACACGACACAGAGCACTAAGACTTAGTTTAGGAGCATTAATGCAGTGCTGGTTGAATCCAGTGAACTGCCTCTGCATCTGAGGACAACTAAGTTATCTCTAACATACTGGGTGAGAATCCAGGGAGGAGGAGGAGGAGACTTAGCATCAACCGTTCTGCAGAACTGTTGGGAATACATAACATTTCCTGGTGAAGGTTTTGACTGGGACGTTAACAAGAAGGTGAAACAGTACACATTAGATACTATACAATACAGCAGTTATTCATAGCAGCATTTCTCCATGGATATTTCCACAACCCAAAGTAAATCTGCAAATATTAGAAAAGACGAGAGAGTGGGCAGAGAGGAATAATAACACTGGGTGCATGGTTCAAGAGTATGTGAAGAAAAGTTACTATGATTATCTTAATATTTTTACAGATGGATCAAAACACTCAGATAAGGAACATGTAGGGGTGGGTATATACATCCCAGAATCTGACAATTTGACAAAGGAATTGTTAAGAGAATCTCAAACAGGTTATCAGGACACACAGCAGACGTCTTCAGTGGGTAGAGGAGGTTAAACCGATTAAAGTGGTGGTATGTTCAGATTCTGCTGCTGCAATACAAAGTATACAGTCAGGAGAATCGGTCTGAGAGGATCTTTTAATCGAGGTTTATATGAGCCTACTGAATCTGCAGCAACCAGGAATCGATGTTCATTTCTGCTGGAGACCAGCTCATGTTGGAACAGAGGGAAATGAGACTGCAGATAAACTTGCTAAAAATGCACTAAAGAAAAATGATAATGACATTTTAGAAATTTGTTTTGGGAGATCAGAAGCAAAATCACTAACTCATCAGGGAATAATGACATCTTGGCAGGAAATCTGGAATAACGACAGTAAGGGTAGAGAATACTATAAAATCCAAAAATCTGTCACAGTCAGAAATAATCAGGTAAATGTAGGAAAGATGTTATCTGTTCTAGGCTAAGATTAGGACATACAGGACTCAATGCTACCTTGTATACCATGAAACAGTCAGTGTCAGATAAATGTGAGACTTGTAACTGGAAGGAATCTGCTGAACACGTGCTGATGGGATGAGGAGGTTCAGTGTAGAAAGAGAGAGACTGGAGGGCAGAGTGGCAGAGAGGCAGGGAGCGGAGCATCAAAGGTCTGTTAGAGACCGGGGAGAAACACTTACAGGTTCAAAGGGCTTTATTCAAATATTTAAAAGAAACAGGTATAATATCTATAATATAAAATCTATAAAGTGTTAATCCCCCCCCGTTCGTTAGTTTTGGTTAATGTCATGATGTTACACACTCCAATACAGTAGGTGGCGCCATGCACCTTTGACGTTGGTTTGTTGCCCGCTAGTAAGTCAAAGAAGAAGAAGACGTATAATGAAAGCCCTCCCATGGTGTTATGGTCAGACCTCTTTGAGATGAAAATAGCTTGGTACCATCCGGTCAGAAGCCATTGTACTACCAAGGATCGTTCTCATGTCTACATAATCTTAAAGAGTTTCCCTACGGGGATCAATAAAGTATTTCTGAATAATCAAATACTATATTTTTAAAGGAAGAAGAAGTAGAGAAGCAGGGGGAGGTGTCAATAGTATTACCATGGCAACTGTGCTGACGTGTAACGAAAGCCCTCCCACGGTGTTATGGTCAGACCTCTTTGAGATGAAAATAGCTTCGTACCATCCGGTCAGAAGCCATTGTACTACCAGGTCGTTCTCATGTCTACAGAATCAAATACTATAATTACATGTTAAACAGTCTTTAATCTGAGCGTGTTAACACCCGAGCATCACAGTAAAATAAAGTCTATTGTTTAGGAAGTAAAGGAAAAAAAAGACATTTACAGAGGTCGAACGACGACTGTATTTTCCACCCGGGACGTTAAGCTTTGCGGAGGGATTCAACCGACTTTAGTAGACATTGAAAGAGGAAAAGTCGCCGTCTAATTCCGCACCAATTGTTTATTTCCTCTAAACGTCATTTTAAAGTACGTGCTTGGCTTTTCTCTCAGGTCTGTGTCCTTATTTAGATGGCAAGCTTCCCAGACTCTGTAAACGAAAATGATATAGGTAAGTAGAAATGCTACATTTATATTTTCTCTGTGGGCAGTGTTCTGGGAGCAGGGTGGTATCAGGACCGTTTCCAGGCAGTTAAATGTTAACGTTAGCCTCTGAGTTAACGGCCCGTTGTAACCTGAAAAATAAAATCATACCAAACTAAATTGTTTTAGTGTAATGTAACGTTACCTGTTAGCTTAAATTGTATTTCACTACAACACACCGTGGTGGGCTGTAGTGAGCATTGTTTGCCTATTGTAACAGCTCAGCAGATGCTAACCTTATTGCTTTTATGTTCTGCGTGGTGTGTAATTTACACTGAACCTCGGGGCTTAACGCTAGCATTACAGCTAGCGCCAGTTTAGCTCACTTCATGTCTGAGGCGGAATGTCTGTTAAGTTGTATGCACCGTCTCAGTTAACCGAGTGTGCAATTAATACACATATAAACTCCAGCCTGTATATTACAGTTTAGTATGGTTAGTCACTTTGTTATTATTTCACTCTTCATGCTTACGTTAATGGTTGGAAATTGATTTCCTTCTGGCTGGGTTGTTGATTAAAACCTCCGCTCAGACCCTTCCCTCCCCCACACACCAGCAGTGAGTGATTCATAACCTTGCTTCACACCACTGAGACGTAGGATAGCCTACGTGCGTATGTCCACACTCTAATCGTTGACTTACATGGCTATATACTGTATACAATACAAACTACATTACTTGTGTCTCATATAGTGTGTCTGTAATGTTAGTTAGGTACTTAAATTGTGTTAAATTCTTAATTAATTTTTTTATAAGATCAAGCATTAACAATCACAGTTGCACTGCCCTAAATGTGACTATACCAGGTCTTCAGTTAACATTTGACCTAATTCTGTTTTTCCTTAATGTGAGAATCTGTAACTTTCTTAAGTTGTAATATACTTACCTTCACAATCTTGCACTTAAAGTTACCTGTAAAGAAAATCCAAAAAGTTCCCAGTATTTACCTGTACAAAATTATCACATTACACTACCATAAATTGCTATTTGTCCTAAAAGAAAAACATTAAACATTTATGGGACTGAATGGTCCAGAATAATTATTGTATGTAAATGTGTACATGCCCAAGTTGTGCCTCCAAATTTGCCAAGTGTGTCTACTAATACCTTACTACCATTACCTAATACCTCTTTTTTTTCAAAAATTGGTTCCAGTTTATTTATGTTCGGTCATAAAAATGTGTTAAAGTAACTCTGATATCTGCAGACACCCTATTCTTCTGTATAAAGGTTACTTTTTTCTGATGATAATTCTTTGCTGCTTGTGTGTTCCACACTGTTGTTATGAAATTGTCTCCATCAATCTGTTAGTTGTTTCCAGAATCTATAAGATTTGCAGGGAAAATATAAGCCAAAGGTTACTTTTCAAAGTAAATCTGACTGCCATATAAAATTGACTTGCAAGTATAGTTCAATACATTAAGAGGTCAAGTTTGGATCATGAATGTGGATATATATATATAATATATCCCTATTAGTTTGTTTTGTTGACAGTTATTTCTTCAAACTCACATGTATTTCAGTAATTGTTTAGTTAGTTCATTAGTTATGTTACAGAGCATTTAACCTATTTATCTTGTAAAGTTCCCCACCCACTGTTTTTGTACAAATGGTTTGGTTAGCACAGTTAACCAATCAGATCCCTGCATCACTGACAAACCCACTCATATGTGTGTGAGTGAAGAGTTTACTTTGGTGTGATAGGAATTCCTGTGGGTTGGCCATAAGTGATCCTATTGATGGATGTAGCTAAAGCAACTGTGTTGTTGTTTTTCTAGGTAAGGCTAAGTTCATTGGTGAACTCCTGGTGCCTGTTGCTCCCTTCGACCAGAAGTCTGGGCGCGAGGCTTGGACAGTAGCCTTTGCACCCAATGGTTCCTACTTTGCTTGGTCTCAGGGGCATCGCATTGTGAGGCTCATTCCCTGGACAAAATGCCTGAAGAACTTGTAAGTACCATTTCATTATTATCATACTGAAATGCACTCAGTTACTGCCAGTAGCAACCATGATTAATCAAACATTAACATACATATTTCTGGTTTTGTTCAATAGTTCTTCAATAGTAAACTGAGTTTGTGGCAGTCCTCTTCAGGTTATGACCTTTTAGAGTTTTAGTATTTTATTGTAGAGTACATCCATCCATCCATCCATCTTCTTCCGCTTATCCGGGGCCGGGTCGCGGGGGCAGCAGTCTAAGCAGGGACTCCCAGACTTCCTTCGCCCCAGACACTTCCTCCAGCTCCTCCGGGGGGATCCCGAGGCGTTCCCAGGCCAGCCGAGAGACATAGTCCCTCCAGCGTGTCCTGGGTCTTCCCCGGGGCCGCCTCCCGGTGGGACATGCCCAGAACACCTCCCGAGGGAGGCGTCCAGGAGGCATCCGGATCAGATGCCCTAGCCACCTCAGCTGGCTCCTCTCGGCGTGGAGGAGCAGCGGCTCTACTCGAGCTCCCCGTGTGACTGAGCTCCTCACCCTATCTCTAAGGGAGCGCCCAGCCACTCGGCGGAGGAAGCCCATTTCGCCGCTTGTATCCGCGATCTTGTCCTTTCGGTCACTACCCAAAGCTCATGACCATAGGTGAGGGCAGGAGCGAGATTGACCGTAAATCGAGAGCTTTGTCTTCGACTCAGCTCCTTCTTTACCACAACGGTCCGATACAGCGCCCGCATCACTGCAGGCGCTGCACCGATCCGCCTGTCAATCTCACGCTCCATCCGTCCCTCACTCGTGAACAAGACCCCGAGATACTTAAACTCCTCCACTTGAGGCAAGGACTCCCCACCCACGCCAAGAGAGCAAACCACCTTTTTCCGGTCAAGAACCATGGCCTCAGATTTGGAAGAGCTGATTCTCATCCCAGCTGCTTCACACTCGGCTGCAAACCGTCCCAGTGCATGCTGCAGGTCCCGGTTTGAAGAAGCCATCAGAACGACATCATCTGCAAACAGCAGAGATGAGATCCTGTGGTTCCCAAACCGGACACCCTCCGCCCCTGACTGCGCCTAGAAATTCTGTCCATATAAATTATGAACAGAACCGGTGACAAAGGGCAGCCCTGGCGGAGTCCAACATGCACCGGAACAGGTCTGACTTACTGCCGGCAATGCGAACACAGCTCCTGCTCCGGTTATACAGGGACGGACAGCCCTTAGCAAAGGGCCCCGGACCCCATACTCCCAGAGCACTCCCCACAAAGCGCCCGGGGCACACGGTCGAATGCCTTCTCCAGATCCACAAAGCACATGTGGACTGGTTGGGCAAACTCCATGAACCCTCGAGCACCCGATGGAGAGTATAGAGCTGGTCCAGTGTTCCACGACCGGGACGAAAACCACTCTGCTCCTCCTGAATCCGAGGTTCGACTATCGGACGAATTCTCCTCTCCAGTACCCTGGAATAGACCTTACCGGGAGGCTGAGAAGTGTGATCCCTCTGTGATTGGAACACACCCTCCGGTCCCCTTCTTATACAGAGGGACCACCACCCCGGTCTGCCAGTCCAGAGGCACTGTCCCAGACCGCCACGCGATGTTGCAGAGGCGTGTCAGCCAAGACAGTCCCACAACATCCAGAGACTTAAGATACTCAGGACGGATCTCATCCACCCCGAAGCCTTGCCACCAAGGAGCTTGCCAACAACCTCAGTGACTTGGCCAGGGTGATGGATGAGTCCGCCTCGGTCCCCAGCCTCCGCTTCCTCTTGGAAGGCGTGACAGCGGGATTGAGGAGATCCTCAAAGTATTCCTTCCACCGTCCGACAACATCCCCAGTCGAGGTCAACAGCTCTCCACCCGCACCGTACAAGGTGTTGGTGAAGCACTGCTTCCCCTCCTGAGCCGTCGGACGGTTTGCCAGAATTTCTTTGAGGCCGACCGATAGTCCTCCTCCATGGCCTCTCCGAACCTCTCCCAGTCCTGAGTTTTTGCCTCTGCGACTGCACGGGCTGCAGCACGCTTAGCCTGCCGGTACCGTCAGCTGCCTCGGGAGTCCCACGAGCCAACAAGGCCCGATAGGACTCCTTCTTCAGCCTGACGGCATCCCTTACTTCCGGCGTCCACCACGGGTTCGGGATTGCCGCGCGACAGGCACCAGAAACCTTGCGACCACAGCTACGAGCCGCGCCGACAATGGAGGTGGAAAACATGGTCCACTCGGACTCAATGTCCCCAACCTCCCCGGGATCTGGGAGAAGCTCTCCCGGAGGTGTGAGTTGTAGACCCTGCTGACAGAGGGCTCCGCCAGGCGTTCCCAGCAGACCCTCACGATACGCTTGGGCCTGCCAAGTCTGTCCGGCTTCCTCCCCGCCAGCGGATCCAACTCACCACCAGGTGGTGATCGGTTGACAGCTCCGCCCCTCTCTTCACCCGAGTGTCCAAGACGCGGCGGAGGTCAGATGATACGACAACAAAGTCGATCATCGACCTCCGACCTAAAATATCCTGGTGCCACGTGCACTGATGAACACCCTTGTGCTTGAACATGGTGTTAGTTATGGACAAACTGTAACTAGCACAGAAGTCCAACAACTGAACACCGCTCGGGTTCAGATCAGGGGCCGTTCCTTCCGATTACCCCTCTCCAGGTGTCACTGTCGTTGCCCGTGGGCGTTGAAGTCCCCAGTAGAACAACGGAGTCCCCGGGCGGTGCACTGTCTAGTACCCTCCCAGGGACTCCAAGAAGGCCTGGTACTCTGCACTGCTGTTCGGCCCGTAGGCCGCCACAACAGTGAGAGACCTGTCCCCACCCGAGGCGGAGGGACGCGACCCTCTCGTTCACTGGGGTAAACTCCAACACGTGACGGCTGAGCTGTGGGGCTATGAGCAGGCCCACACCAGCCCGCCGCCTCTCCCGCCCGGCAACGCCAGAGAAATGGAGCGCCCAGCCCTCTCGAGGAGACGGGTTCCAGAGCCCAGGCTGTGCGTGGAGGCGAGGCCGACTATATCTAGCCGGTAACGCTCAACCTCCCGCACAAGCTCAGGCTCCTTCCCCAGCAAGTGACATTCCATGTCCCTAGAGCCAGTTTCTGTGTCCGGAGATCTGGTCGCCGAAGCCCCTGCCTTGACTGCCGCCCAGATCTCTCTGCACCGCCCCTCACGGATCCTCCTGCGGGTGGTGGGTCCACGGAGGACGGCCCCACGTCGCTCCTTCGGGCTGTGCCCGGCCGGGCCCGTGGGGAAAGGCCCGGCCACCAGGCGCCGCCGTCGGGCACCCACCCCAGGCCTGGCTCCAGGGTGGGGCCCGGTAGCGCCAATCCGGGCGGCGTAACTGGCCTTGGTTTTAAATAGTCCATAAGGGTCTTCTGAACCGCTCTTGGTCTGACCCGTCACCCTGGACCTGTTTGCCATGGAGACCCTACCAGGGCATAAAGCCCCAGACAACATAGCTCCCAGGGTCATTCGGTACTCAAACCCCTCCACCACGTTAAGGTGGCGGTTCAAGGAGGAGTACATCTTGTAGAGTACATCTTACTTATTTTGTGTCATCCGTGTAATATTTAGGGGTCCAAGCACTGCAGGTGGTGGAACCCTCATGGAATCCTTCATATTATTATTATTATTATTGTTATTATTATTATTATTGTTGTTGTTTTTGTTATTATTATCCTCTTCTGTGGATGATTATGTCCAAAACCTCACAGCTTTCACATTTGATTCAATCTTAACCAAAAGAATAGTCAATTCATTTCAGTTTATTTTATTTATATAGCACCAATTTATAACTTATCTCATTGCACTTTTCCTATAGAGCAGGTCTAGACCATACTCTTTATAATGATATTTACAGAGACCCAACATTTCCCACCAAGAGCAAGCACGTGGTGACAGTGGCAAGGAAAAACTTGCCACTGTCTGAGAGAGACGATGCAAATTCCACATAGAATTTTAAAATAATAATTATAATGTAATCGTAGTGGTAACATTAATAAAATAATAATAGTAATAATAATGATAGGAATAATAATAATAATAAGACTAATAACACTAATAATAATTGTAATAGCGGGTGTTGAGCAGGAACATGGGGACAGTAGGTGGCCGGCAGTCATAGATCCAGACCCTACAACTCCGGAGGCAGAAAAACCTGCTGAAAGCAACAGAAGGAGAAAGGAGAGAGATGAGAAAGCACAAAACTACAGGAGAGAGAAGGTGTTGAATTAGTAACATGCATTAATGGATAAGAATGCGTACAGAGAGAGAGGAGGAGAGAGATGTCATGGGAAGTCACCCGGCAGTCTAGGCCTATAGCAGCATAATTAAAGGATGGTTCAGGACTCACCTGAGCCAGCCCTAACTATAAGCTTATCAGAGGTGTTTGGAGCCAAGTACAATAACTTAAGTTTTGTCTGAGTTTAACAAAAGAAAACTGCAGGTCATCCAGGTTTTTATGTCCTTAAGGCATGCTTGAAGCTAACTGGTTAGTTTCATCTGGCTTGATCGATAGATATAATTGTGTATCATCCGCATAACAATGAAAGTTTATGGAGTGTTTCCTAATAATATTGCCTAAAGGAAGCATATATAAGGTGAATAGAATTGGTCTGAGCACAGAACCTTGTGGAAATCTGTGACTAACTTTGGCGTGGATGGAGGATTCATCATTAACATGTACAAACTGAGATTGATCTGATAGATAGGATTCAAACGAGCTTAGTGCGGTTATTTTACAGCTGTTTCCAAGGTTCCTGTGTTTGAGGATAAGTAGGTACCGGTTGAGGGCAGGACATGATGAATTTTGCTCTAATAATTAATATTTTATCATTAAATAAGCTCATGAAGTCGTTACTACTGAGGACTATAAGAATACATGGCTCAGTAGAGCTGTGATTCTCTGTCAGCCTGGCTACTTGTTCTTATTTTCTTCTATTAATGATGAGTAGTAGGCTGCTCTGGCATTACGGAGGGCTTTCCTACAGTGGTGTGAAATAGTGTTTGCCCCCTTCCTGATTTCTTATTTTTTTGCATGTTTGTCACACTTAAATATTTCAGATCATCAAACAAATTTAAATATTAGTCAAAGATAACACAAGTAAACACAAAATGCTGTTTTTAAATGAAGGTTGTTATTATTAAGGGAAAACAAAATCCAAACCTACATGGCCCTGTGTGAAAAAGTGAAAACCTAATAACTGATTGGGCCACCCTTAGCAGCAAAAACTGCAATCAAGCGTTTGCGATAACTTGCAATGAGTCTTTTACAGCGCTGTGGAGGAATTTTGGGCCACTCAGCTTTGCAGAATTGTTGTAATTCAGCCACATTGGAGGGTTTTCGAGCATGAACTGCCTTTTTAAGGTCATGCCACAGCATCTCAATAGGATTCAGGTCAGGACTTTGACTAGGCCACTCCAAAGTCTTCATTTTGTTGTTTTGTGACATTAAGGTTAGAGAGACAAGCCATAACTTGTGAAAGCTTTTCCATATCAGTACCAGTTAGTGGGAACATAAAGTAACAGTGGAAATTACTATTATGCCCGCGAATTATTTGATCCAAAGGAAGTATAGAAATATAAAACAGTATAGGACCCAGAATTGACCCCTGGGGTACACCACATGAGAGGGGGACTGGAGATGAGGAGAATTCTCCCATTACAAGAGAGAACGATCTGTCAGAGAGGTAGGAGCAAAACCAAGCAAGAGCAGTGTCTTTAATACCAATCCAGGTCTCAAGACTATTAATAAGGATATCGCTCTCGACTCAATTAAATGCGTCAGGTCCCAGAATCACAGGCGAGCAGTAAATCATTGGTAACCTTAATAAGGGCTGCTTCTGTGCTGTGATGGACACAGAAACCTGATTGATATTGCTCAAAAATATTACTGTGATTCATGTGTGAGATTAGTTGGGAGCAACAGACTTTTCTAAAATTTTACATAAAGTTAAGTTTATGTTGGTCTAAAATTGTTTAAAACAAGAGGGTCAAGTTTAGGTTTCTTCAGGATTTTTAAAATTGGACGATTCAGAGCCAGTAGACAGTGAACAGTTGACAAGAGCAAGCCAATTGTGGGCCATCAGTCAGAAAAACCTTGTGGTGGGGATTATGTCTAATTGACAGTGGAGGAATTTAAATGGGAGATAATCTCCTCTAATTACAACATTGAAATTTGCTTGAGGTGAGAAAAACTGGCAGATGGTTCAGAAAAGGTGAGGAGGGTACTGGATACTAGTGTGATATGGAGCCTAATATCTATTTTACTTAAGAAATGATGGAGAAACTGCTCACAAATCTCAGTGGATGTATCCATATGCTGGCTAGAAGGAGGACCGACCACTGATTACGTTTTAAATAAAACCCTGAGGTTGTGACTGCTACTAACAATCAAATTGCAAAAATAAGAGTTTCTTGCTTCCTTAATTGTACACTGATCTGGTATCAAACTTTTGAGGATATGAAAAGATATCTTGAGTTTGTCTTTCCTTAATTTACTCTCAGCTTTCCTACATTGCCTCTTTAAATCTCTTGTATGGTAAATAAGCCAGGGGAGGGCGTTATGTTTTGCTCGTTTAATTTTGATAGGGGCAATGTCGTCAAGGATAGTCTGGCATGTTATATTAAAATTATCTAATAAAACAGTGACACGTCCTTTTGATTAGGGGTATTTCGGGCAGAGGCAGCTAAAAACGTTTTGCAGAAACTGGTAGCTGACTTAAGAATTAAGAGCGAGAGCAGATACAGGTAGATGGTATACGAGCAGGACGCGAGAGCAGGCTATGGAACGTCACAGCCTCGTGGTCAGAGACATTAAAATCAAGCAAATCAATATTATTAACAGTAACACCATGAGACAGCACAAGGTCAAGGCTATGCCCCTTATTATGCGTTGGTTTTTTAACAGACTGTTCAAGATTAAAAGACTCAAAGAGATTAATAAAATCAGAAGTAAAACCAGACATGGAGGGACAACAGACATGTATATTAAAACTCTCCAAGAATAAGAATTCTATTGTATTTGGCCGTAATAAATACAAGAAGCTCAGAAAATTCTTGAATAAAACCAGTGTTGGCCTTAGGTTGGCCTATAGATTAAAACACAGTACCGATTGCTGGGCATTTAAAAGAAAACCCAGAGACTCAAAGGAAGAAGAGAGACAAGGAAACATTTGTAGTTGTTTTTAAAAACGATAGTTATGCCACCACCACGGCCTGACAGACTAGCTTGAATAAAGGTTATATTGATAACATTTTTATGTAGACAAATTTAAAAAACAACAAAAAAAAAACATCCACAGAGCTTTTAGAAAGGTGCGGAATAGACTTTTTTCCTTTTAAAAAATGTATTATTTTTTACCCTTTTGAAGGGTCCAAAATGAATGTTTTGTTTCTCTGTGTGAAATGTCTGACGTTTGGTTCCTGGTTCTAACAAGGCTTGTGAGCCAATAGTATAACGACATTGGTATCACGTGGTCTAGTAGCCAGTTAGTGTGGAAAAAACTGACACTGACTTTAGCACATATTAGCTAAGTTAGCTTAATCGTCCGAACAACAATAACTCATAAAATTACAGTTCTGCATATTTAAACAAAATAAACATCTACTGACAGTCATAGTCATTAAAACCTTAACTAATGTGTTGTCACTGGTTAGATTGTCAAAATTAGAAAAATAACAGCGTCAATCCCTGAGGAGCTATGTTAGCATTAGTGACAGTTTCATCCAGTTACCTCAAAAAATGTAACGTTATAATGAAGATGTGTATCAGAGGGGATTTAGAAGTGGGCCAGGGTCTGACATAACCAATGGCCTGGGGCCATTACAAGTTTATGCAGGGCAAGTTGACTGACCAGTCAGTGGTTCGTCCGGCCCAGTGACTGAGTGGTCCGCTTATGAAAAGACAGTGGACGTGGGATCCCAATATATTACCAATGTGTTATGTCGAAGGTAAATTAAAGTTCCGAACTACTGTAAATACGCTCATTATAGTGTTTAGACCCAAAACGTGACTTTTATTGAGGGTGCCATCTCATATAGCAGTCTAACGTTAGCCCTATTATGCAGCTGCGTTGAGCTCAACAGCTACGGTACTCAGGTTAACATAAAAATCTGAAAATACCGACATGATCATACAGTCGTCCTTTCTCCCTGTAGCCATTGTTGCTGTGTGGCTCTCAGCTGTTTTTTATAATCCGCTATGAGATTTGTTTTCAGCAAGTAAACACTTTGATTAATGTTAGGTCAACACTACGCTAGCTAACGTCAACTTTTACTGTAGCTGTCTGTCTAATATCGAGCGCAGATAATATCTGCATCCCTACTATGTACTGTATTCTTTGATTGGGTTAAAATGTAAATATTTACCTAATGTCTTATAGTGTAAGGATGATTGAAATGTAATTTTACGGTAAGTGTTGCAATATAGGACCCCTATAATTATTAAATTATTGGGGGCGGGAAAGGGTTACCTAAAGCTAGCTAGCCATATCCTAAGATTACCATAGATAAAGTTACATGAAACACCACCGCACAAAGTAACCTAAATCTATAGCTAATGTATAGTTACATGTTGCAAAATGAATTCATTTCTCTATCACGAAAGATTCGTCGCTCGATATGACTGAGTCTAAGTCTCGTTCCACTCGACCATGAAATATGCAGGTTGTGCAACGAACTGGCAACCAATGGAATGGAGGGGGGGGGGCGCTGAATGCGTCATCTAGTGGCTGGATGTTATCAATGTTGTCATAGCACCTTTTAAAACAGGAGTAGTTAGAGGGACAGAGTATCCAGGGCTCAACCAGGACTCAGTGATGAATAAAAAAATCAATATTGTTCATAATAAAATCTTGGCATATGAAGGACTTGTTTGCAAGGGACCTCACATTGAGTAAACTAAACACAGCTGAAATGGTGGGGATGGAATCAGCAGTAGATACCGATGAAGGGTGTAAATGATTTTGAGTAGACAATGATTCTGACTATGTTGGAGTGGGAGGAATGAGAACTAAGTTTGCTCTTACTGTAGAATTGGTAGAGCGGCTTGGTCTGTAGGTGGCACGGTTTAATGTGATCCTAATAGGTACAGTTGAAAACAGATATTTACATACACTTCAGAAAAAAACACAAAGGGACTACACCGTCTTAAAAAAACACAAACTTTTTTTCTTTACTGTCATACATTAAATCAGAGTAAACTTTTTCTCTTTTAGATGAATAAATATTAACATATTTATTGCATTTGTTAAATGTCAGAATCAAGCAAGGGAGAATTTTTATGTATTTTTCTTATCACTTTCATCAAAGTCAGAAGTATACATACACTAAGTTTATTGTGTCTTTTAAACAAAAAGAAAACTCCAGATGATTCCATTCTGAGCTTAAGAAGCTTCTGATAGGTTAATTGATTCCATTTGAGTTATTTGGTGGCACACCTGTGGATGCATATAAAGGCACACCTCAAACACAGAGCCTCTTTCTTTGACATCATGGGAAAATCAAGAGAAATCAACCAAGCCACAAGTGTGGCCCATCCGTAGGTGCAATTTCCAGATGCCTGAAGGTCCCACGTTCATCCGTTCAGACAATAATACGCAAGTATAAAAAACATGGGAATGTACAACCATCATACCCTTCAGGAAGGAGACGGATTCTAAGTCCCAGAGAGGAACGTTTTTTGTTGCGAAATGTGCAAATCAACCCCAGGACAACAGCAAAAGACCTTGTGAAGATGCTGGCTGAAACTGGTGAGACAGTGTCATTCTCCACAGTAAAACGAGTCCTGTACCACCATGAGCTGAAAGGTTACTCTGGGAGGAGAAACCCATTACTTCAAAACCACCATAAAAAAGCCAGACTACAGTTTGCAACTGCACATGGGGACAAAAATCTTAATTTCTGGAGACATGTCCTGTGGTCTGACGAAACAAAAATTGAACTGTTCGGCCATAATGATTAACGGTATATTTGGAGGAAAAAGGGCGAAGCTTTGAAGCCTCAGAACACCATCCCAACTGTGAAGTATGGGGGTGGTAGTATAATGTTGTGGGGCTGCTTTGCTGCAGAAGGGGCTGGTGCACTTCACAAAATAGATGGCATCATGAGAAAAGAAAATTATGTGGATATATTGACGCAACATCTGAAGACATCAGCCAGGAAGTTAAAGCTTGGGCGCAAATGGGTCTTCCAAATGGACAATGACCCCAAGCACACCTCCAAATTAGTTACAAAGTGGCTTAAGGACAACAGAGTCAAGGTATTGGAGTGGCTATCGCAAAGCCCTGATCTCAATCCCATAGAAAATGTGCGGGCGGCACTGAAAAGGCGAGTGCGAGCAAGAAGGCCTACAAACCTGACCCAGTTACACCAGTTCTGTCAAGAGAAGTGGGCCAAAATTCTTGCAAACTGTTGTAGAAAGCTTGTGGAATGATACCCAAAACGTTTGGCCCAAGTGAAACAGTTTCGGGGCTGTTCTACCAAATACTAAGGAAGTGTATGTATACCTCTGACTTTGATGAAAGTGATAAAAAAAAAAAATACATAAAAATTCTCCCTCGCTCGATTCTGACGTTTAACAAATGCAAAAAATGTTAATATTTATTGATCTAAAACAGAAAAAGTTTACTCTGATTTAATGTATGACAGTAAAGGGGAAAAAAAGTTTTTGTGTTTTTTTTTCTTTTTCTGAAGTGTATGTAAATATCTGGTTTCAACTGTATAGTGTTGGTGGAGGAGTGTTCAGCAGGACCCGGAGAGAGATGCTCCTCGTTATAGACAGGAGTGACTTCTGGGGCAGGGTCGTGCTGAGGTAGGTATCAGTCAGAATGAATTTGTATGACGATTGTCAGCTAAAATTTCGTGATTGTGACAGCCCTAGTCCTAACTTGTCAAATGTGTGATCACATTTAATAAAAATATCAGAACATTTTTGTGTTGATCACAAACATGCATAATTTATTTCAGGGTTTTATCTGTATTTTTTTATTTTGGTGAATATTTAAACTTTTCACTGGTTCAAATTCAGCGGGGGACCTTTGTTGAATGTAAATGGCTACATTTATATAGTGCTTTTATCCAAAGCGCTTTACAAGGTTTTTGCCACTCATTCACCCATTCATGCACACACTAACACACCGATGGCAGCAAGCTACCACGCAGGGTGCTGGCCAACCATCAGGAGCAATTCAAGACAGGAGGAGGTGGGGATCGAACTGCCAACCCTTGATCAGTGGTTGACCCGTTCTACCTCGTGAACCACAGCTGCTCCAATAATTGTCATTGTTGTCAATAATTCATATCGATTAAAGTGGAAATAGATAACGTTTTTGCTTTAACTTATCATTATGAAGTAAATACTGATTGCACAGTGTAATGTCTATAGAATAATGACACTATCCGCGTATTGATTGGTTCCCTATAAGCCTGCATTTCGCTATGCTATTCTGTCTGCCACCGGGCCCAGTTTTTCCCAGGAAAAAGAAGGCTTTATTTACGGCACAAACCACTTTCTATTGTCTTATTGCTATATGATAAATGTGGAATATTGCACAGGCAAATCTGAAGACACACTATATCTGTGAACGCTACGTTTTAGTTGCATTAAGTATACTACCTGAATAAACTGGTCTTTTGATTTCTAGAGGGCTTTTCCTGTTAGCGAACCCAGTTAATTTTTCTCAACACATACAAGAATTTCTATCTGCTTTCATGTCTCCATTATAGACTAAATGAATGAACAAACTCATGCTTTTTCTCCTAATGTTTTTTTCTAACGTTGTTTTTAAAATTTTCACTGGGAATGTTGCTGACACCCAATTTTCTGAGTAAATGCTGACTGGTCTCAACTCTCAAATAGTATAAAGCTGGCAAAATTCTATATTTTTCTTATAGTCAACAAATCACATGTGCAGAGCCAAACAACATTAAATTTACCCTAGTGACAAGTGTTGGCGATGTATTCAAAGCCCGATATATCTCATTCCTCTGTACCATAGAGCTCCATTATTGTCCCAAAACTATTAAACGCATCAATGAGACACACTGTTGCACTGAATGACATGTTCCGTCATTAAAATGAACACACACACACTGTAGTTTATTTTGACTCAATCGCACATACATCCCACATATAGAATATTCTCTGTTCCCAAGTCTGCTTTAGCTGCTGTTTTGCATTTGATTTCATTTTGACATTCATACAGACAATGCACTTTCCTGTGTCAAACTCAAGTACACTTATCTGCAGATTAGTGGTAAATCACTGGGAATTATGTAAATCAGCAATTTCGCCCAGAGATTAACAGGAACTTGAACTTCATGTCATTAGTATTATGCCACTTATTGACCTCTTCTATGCAGGAGGGCAGTGAACAGAATTATGTTAACACTTGAATTACTCACACTTTTATAAAGCATACTTTTAGATGTGCATATTTACAGTACCAGATAGGACAAAGTATGAGAAAGTTTTGGAGAAGCAGAAAACATCTGGAGAATGTCACCACTGCGTGTTTTGCCGTAATATTTATTTGCTATGAAGTGTTCACTGTGTTGTTTTATCTCCAGCTGTTCAAGAAAAGTAGCTGTGGAGCTGTTGAAAGTAGATATGACAGTCAAATCAAGTCATGATATAATTTGCTCACTTAGTGAATAAGACACGTAGATCTAAATATATAGTATTGGTGTTTGGCAAATCTATGTGCTAGTAGAACTTTTTAGCAGTTTATTGGCCCTCAGTATCGCTTCCTGCCTAACGCAGGAAGCAGAACGATCACAAAGAGGTGCTCCTCAGTGCCAAGGACATGTGGCTTGTATTATCAGCTACCTTTCTGCTTAACAGACTCTTTTTCCACTCAATAGGGCCTTGTGACTCTCAGAGGCAAACTTTGAAATTGTCTGTAGTACTTGTTGTTCTCAAACAGCAGGCAGTGGCTGGTTAGCTGTTTTTTCCTTGCAATGGTAAAAAATAGTAAACTATGCAGCTGACTAGTATCTCTGTTAAACACTTTCAATGGACCCAGGTTGGTCTGCTTTATCCGCATCATGCCAAGCCGTGATGACATGCGTTTCCACTATAGCCTCACATTAGAGGATGGCCACGCTGCATCGTGGTGCTACAGTCCTGCTTGGAAGCAGGGCCAACTGTGGCCAACCCGTGATGGACTCCTCCCCTAAGCGGTGTCTTCGGGCAGCTAAACTTATGTGTCTGTGCTCGAGACTAGAGAGAAAACTCTGTTTTTAAAAGTCACTCTGTGTTTAGCTTTCGGTTCTTTTGTAGCTTCTACCTGAATCTCTGTGGTTTGGAGTTTAGTTTTACTCCTGTGTTCCTGTTTGTACTTTAAGATAGCAGCCTTATTTTACTGATTTGCTTTCAGCCGTATTGAAGCTGTGTTAAGTTACTGCTAAAGCAAACCGAGCCTTTCCTGCTGGTGCTGTTTTCCATTAGAAGCGTTCCATTGGTATACCAGCAGGGTTGCTTTTATTGTGAAGAAGTTATAATGCTATGTATTTAAGAGTTAGCGGAACTTCATTAGCAATGATATTCATCAATTAAAAACTGGTCTTATCAACCAGATAGGGACGTTTTCTGCGCTATAAATTAAAGTACTATAAAGTACCCACCTGGTACTAAATTTATTTTCTGACCTGTTTTTATAGTGTATTTTATTATATTTTTTGCTAGTACTTTCTCCTGTGTGCACTGACGTAAAGATGAGCTGCTGTAACAAAGAGTTTCCCTTCGTGGATCAATAAAGTATTTCTGATTCTGATTATTTGGTTAGCAGTTTAGTTTTAAATATTGCAGGGAGGAATAGTACATACCGAAACAGCTACAGTGAGGTGGAAAGGGCTGCAAGCGACGGGGTGTTACTGTGGTTTGTCGCTAGCACACCTCAAATACGTTGATGCAGGGGAAAAACACTTGCACCGTGTCAGCGTGGCTCAACTGCTTGCGGCCGTTCACTTGGTGCGTCTCTTGTTATCATCCTTTTGTATCTTTCTCCATTCTCTGTTGCTGTAGTTCAATGGGCCATGGCGGAGAGGGCACCAATGCCTCGAGTCCCCGGCGTTTGTCCCGTCAGAACAGCGACGGAGGCCAGGTAATCCCGGCGGCCGGCGAGCCCTGCGAACACACTATCGACTGCGGTGACATCGTCTGGGGCTTGGCCTTTGGCTCCTCCGTGCCAGAGAAGCAGAGCCGCTGTGTTAACATCGAGTGGCACCGCTTCAAGTTCGGCCAGGACCAGCTGCTACTGGCAACAGGCCTCAACAATGGTCGCATCAAGATCTGGGATGTTTACACTGGTGAGGACACATTGTTGTTAATTTCTGTTTTCAGCTTCATTAGTTGGTAGTCAGATTAGGTAATAAATTATTAGGTAATGTCGTTTTAAAAGTGATAGTATGCTATCAACTAACAGTGATATTGAAAGGTTTTGTCAGAACAAAAACTGGCTTTTATAGGATTTTGGATGTCAGATGTTTTGGCAGCCACTTGCTACTGTGTGCAAAACCCACCAACAGCAGTGGGATTTTGGAGCCAGTAAGTTAAATCGACACTATCTCAAGTCCACGGGGCTAAAAGCTGATATATACTCCAAAAGGAGTCTTGTTTGGACAGTCTGAAAGTAGTAAAAAGCTTGTTTCCAAAGTTAACATATTACAGGTCTGCATCCCACAAATGTTGTTACTTTCTAAAACCAACCAACAGCCTGCCACACCCGTTTTCTATAGTGATTTTATCTTCTCATTTTATCGTCCACATTCTTACTTCCTACAAAGAATGTCCCAAGAAGAGCTTTAAATTTGAAAACAAAATTAACTTATAAAAGAAAGGTGTGGATTACAGAAACAATTAAAGGTTATACAGCACTACTGTTGGCACACTGTCAATAAATAGGTATGAATAGTTATTCTAAGTAAACTGACTCAATCTTATCATGAGAAGAAAGCCAAGGTCGAGTTATGGCATGTCTACACTAGGGCTGTCACTTTCTTTCCCCAAACTTTCGTTCGAACGAAAAATTAAATTTTCAAACTGTAATGACCTGTTCAGATTCAAAATGTACAGTCTATGTGCACAACAGTCTATTTTGAAGTAGTTTTTCTTTGTGGCCCAGCAGAAGGCTCTCTTAAAATGAGTTCAAATTCGTTCAAACTTGACTTTTTGAAAAAGTGACACAGGAGGTGTTTCAGCTGCGTTTTTCAGTTGTCTATCCCACGTGCATCTGACAGAACAAATACCCTTCTATTTCAAACAGTCCAGCTGTCTACACAGACCGTGTAATGGCTCATGTATTTTTATGCTTCAAGTCTGTTTTCTTGCATTTTATTTGTGGAACTACATTGATTGTGTGTTGGGCTCTGAGCACTGTCAAAAAGGGAGTGACCTACATTCATTACTGTGCTTGAATGGCATCCTGTGTACACACTGACAAAGCACTGAAGCTACTGCTGCTGCTCTGCTAACGGGCTGCTCACGTCACACCTCCCGTGTAGACACAGTATTATGTTATGAATAGAGCCTAGGATTCAGTAGACTGATATATCCATAAAGCATTCTGTTTGCCATTGCACTTTCATCGCTAATGGTCTTGTAAAATGTTTCTTTGTTTTCAGTGATCAAAGAGAATATGTCCTCCTTTCATTGCTGGCTATACTCGTAGTTCTGTTTTTGTTTCATTCTTGTGGTTTTTCCTCTGTAGTTCTCTGTTAAGCACACAAAGGTGGAGGCATTTGGGACAGGAATGGAGTTCTTACTGTGCCTGTAAACATTGTATCACTGACATAGTCACTGTTAAGCTGTACAAGTTCTCAAACTTGACTGAGGAGTAGTTGCACTTCACTATTAATCCTTGATGGCATGTTGCAGGAAAACTGTTGCTGAATCTGATGGACCATACTGATGTAGTTCGAGACTTGACCTTTGCTCCTGATGGCAGCCTCATGCTAGTCTCTGCATCCAGAGATAAGACCCTCCGTGTATGGGACCTCAAAGATGATGGTATGTAGATGAGCTGTCCTTAGTGTCCTTAGTCCTTTCATTGTAACTCAACTTTCTTTGCTTTTCTTTCTTTTTTCTTAGTTGTATTTATTTTTCAGTTGTCATGAGGTGACAGCAGAACTCTGTGACCTTTTAGTTTCTTCAACTGAGAGCATGCTGTTTACAGGGGAAATACCAGCCCTCTAAATTGTAAGACCAGTTTTGAAAAGTAGCAGAAAGATTCACGGCCTAGGGCCAGGCTGTAAATGTGAAGAATGGCCCAGCTAATGCCTAGTGTATTGGTGGTCTTTATTTTTTTTTATTTATGCAGAGAAAACACAGTCACACACAGACTTTATGAGAGTCCCTGATCTGCTGTATGGTCTGCATGAACCACAAAATGTAGCCCTCCAGTGCTGCTAAAAAACCACACACTCCCCAGGAAGCATTGACCGATCATGTGAGCCCTGGCCTGGGCCATGCATGAATGATGGCCCTTTGCATAGCATTAGCACTGTGACCTACATTTCTTCCATAAATTGTTCATGGGTCTGTTAAAATCAGTTGCACATGCTGCTAATCCTTTGTTTACTATTAATGAGTTCATAGCCTAGCATATGCAAAAATTTTACGTGAGTTGGTAGTTATCTCAACTCAAAGGATAAGTCTGGTGATATCCTATATTTTTCTTATTGTCAACAAGTTCCATGAAAAGATCAAAACCAACAATCAATTAATTTTACAAGTATTGGGAAATGTGTATTAATCTGCCACGGAAAATAGTCCCCAACAAGTGCACTGTTTCCTCATGTTTGAGTAACGTAGCTGAAGACTATAGTGACCAGCTGTTTTAGGAAATTACAGAGGCTTTTTTAAACATGAAACTACTGTATGTAAAGTATTGAGAGACACACTAACACATTGTTTGTTTGGGTTTTTCATGGAAATGGTTGACAAAAAGAAAAATACAAAATAAGTTCAATCTTATCCTTTGTGGTACAGACCACAAGAAGGATATGGTGCTCAAATATTTTTGTGGGAAATGTATGACTCATTATGTTGGTGTCCTGACGGCTAAATGATTAAGGTGCATACCACATGGCCACAGCGTCACTGGTTTGATTCCCGTCGGACCTTTTGTTATATGTCCTACCTCCCCTCTCTCCCTTTGTTTCCTGTCTTCCTCTATCCTGTCTGCTGTCAAACAAAGGTAAAAATGCCCAAAAAACATCTTTACAAAAAGTACGACTGATTAAGTGTGGTTTGACAGTAGTGTAGCTTTGACAGTAAAGAAGATGGTGTACTGCTTCATCTAAGATAATGCTGTTTGTGTCTTGTAGGTAACATGGTGAAGGTTTTGCGGGGGCATCAGAACTGGGTGTACTGCAGCTCCTTCTCCCCTGACTCCTCTATCCTGTGTTCAGTTGGCGCCGGCAAAGCAGTATGTATACAAGTTCCTTTTTACTTATTTTGATGGGTTTGCTAGCTAATCTGTATGCAATTGCTTTGTGACCAATTATGCTCAATCAGCCTACAAATGAAAACACTCGCCATCTGCCATACCCTCCCATTTCCACCTCAGAACAAAATGTGCTCAGTGTCATAAGTTGAGCTCCCTGCATCTAGATTCTGTTTGTTTTTTGTTTGTGGAGGGAAAAAAGGCTTTTGGTGTTTTGAAGTTTACATGCAGAGCAGGCAACTGTTTTCACTATTGTTACATAGCTAAAGTAAACTTGTTTCATCATATAATTCCGATACCTCTTAAAAGTATTTATGTTGAAGTGGGGGTGACCAAACTATACCTTTAAATCATTACAGGGGGGGGAATCTTGAGAGAGAGAAAAAATACTCCAAAAAATACTCTTTTGCTGTTTTGAAAACAATTCTGTCCTAATGTAAACATTGCATATTATCAAAGGTCAGAATAAGAAAAATATTTTCTTCTTTCATTACATGTTGAATTGACCTCTTATACTTCTGCAGCCCTTAAGGCAGATGTTTCTGGACATTGATTCCATAGACGAGCCTTATCTACAGTGTTGCAGCTCTAGATCAGTCTCAACATGGTGGTAATGATAGACATAGTGGTAGCTTTGTTAGGCTGTGTGTGTCCCTACAGTGTGTGTCTTGCTCTCCCTGTCACAGGTGGTGGCAGAGCTCAGTGTGTGATTGGTTTTGAAGGGAGCGCCGCGCTGACAATTTGAGCAGCCGGTGTAAACCGGGGACGCACAGTGCGCAATGCCCAAAGGCCTGGCCAGGGGCAGCCTGGCACCTGACCCGCAAGGTCAATCTGTACGTAGGTGCTGCTCCGTGTCTGTCTACCTCTGCTGTCGCAGTTCCTCTATTTATTTTAATTTCAGTTTAAAACTATTATTAAACTGGTTGTTAAATACTCCCTCTATCCCCCTCCCACCCCACCTCTCCCAAACCCACTCTCACACCTCCCCCCCAGCCTCTTTAAATAGCTCCGTCCACTGTCTGCACACGCTAGCTTCTCTTTTGTTACTAGGATTTCTGTTACTGTCAGTTTAAATGTTTCCCTTGTAGCATACAGTGTTACATTTATAATGCTGCCAATGGGAAGTTATAGAAAACAATTCAGTCAGCTACAACAGTTTAACAACCGACCTTCCCCCTCCCTACACTGTCAGTGTTAGCCAGCAGCTGCCAGTGCTTTGCAAATGTTACACCAAACCTTTTTGTAATGAAATTATTGTGCAGGTTTCAGATTATTGTTGATTTATAGAAATTATTATGAAATGTTTTTGTTTCCTTTGCGGAGCATTGCAAATGTCAGCTGTTGACTATTGAGAAAAACTGTCGACAAATTGGCCAGTTCTGTGGTAACTTTTCCATCTGCAGTTCTTCTGTGGCTTTTTCTGCTGTTATAAAGTGCACTTGAGTGTTTCTGCTGTTGGCAGCTACAGTGGAACAACAACAGCAGAAATCCAACAGAGAAAATGATACTAATGTTTTTAACTTAAATTGGGAAATTAGAAAATGAGGAAACTAGTAAGTACAGAGAGGAAGAAACCCACTTAAGAAACTTAACCATTAGCCTGCATGTGACTGTTCTGATTTGCAGCACTTTAAAGCATTTTCAATTTCTAAGAGTGACAAGGTGCAGAAGTTGTATAATTGCACAGTTCTCAGATGATGCATTGCCCTGGAGCAAAGATATTAATACTAAAAATTCAGACCATGGCTGACTGTTAGAAAAAAAAGGCTTCCAGATGATCATTTTTCTACCAGTATGTACACTACCGCTCAAAAGTTTGGAGTCACCTGCCACAAAAGCTTGATTCGGTACAGTCAGATGGCTGAGAGGAATACTCTATATTGTTAAATGGTATTTCATGCTTTTAGGTTGTAGAAAGTCCTCTTTACAAATAGATGTTGTTTTGTATTAAGGGTTTGCAAAAAAAGTAATGTTTTGTACACGGAGAACAAAACGCTGTACAATGGTTCAGTCAGACTGACAACTGAAAGGGCAGAGAGAGACGAAGATACCTCTGAGCAACAGTTAAATAAGAATACAGGAAATCAGCAGTCACTAGTAAAAGAAATTGGAAGCTGAGCATTAAAATCTGTAGTTTTAAGTAGGAACAGGTTCCTGTTTCAGTGTCAAGTGCACAATAATGCCTATAACAAGCGGTAATTAACAGGCGTGTTGCTTTAGCAAAGCTATTCTTTAAACTTTAAAATTAGAAATAGTAGGTTAGTCCAGGGTTAACACTATTGGAATTGGATCACGAAATAGCAGCTGAACATGCTATGGACTGACAAGTCACAGTTTAAACCACTGAGTAGACGGCAGAGGGCCCAAAGAAAAAAGGGTTCCCAAAATATTTAGAGCCCAGTTGCAAGCACAGTTGTGCTTACATAAAAACATATTGTAAACATTACTGTCCAGGCTGGTAATTATTTGTAGGAAAGCTATCATGGCCTTTACCCTGTTGGCCGACATTGTTGTTTGTTTTGTCAGCTGACAATTATGTGGTTGCTGCCGCTGGCTGACAGATTACACTCCATTTAAACAATTTTCCCCGTCTTCGCCGTTAAGCAGTGCACACACAGCTGTAAACACACTTCAGGACTCTGCTGCCCACCGGCTGCTAACAGCTAACTAGCTCTCCTCCTGCCGATTTCAACACGGATTTGTTGTTCACAATATATCATTATCAGGGAAAATATAATATACTCACACACAGCGCCTGGCTAAAGTTAGCTAGCTAGTAGCAAGCAGCTGGTTAGACTGTTTCAATGTAATGATGTGATCGATCTGTAACCAGCGCAACATATTTGTGAGGTCCTGCCAACAAGGCCTTAGATGGCCCGGTACCGCGGGAACATTTTAGAATCTTCATATTTTTCGTAGGTCTCACGCTGTCTCAGCCAGTGATAGTAACTATAGTCACAGCATGAGAAGAAGAGCTCCGCTGTAGTCAGGGCTCAGTTCAGTTTGTCATTTGCTAAGCGATAGTTATAGTTATACGGGACGCCATTAGTCTCGAGACCTGGACTCCACAAACTTTTGAGCGGTTGTGTGTGTGTGTGTGTGTGTGTGTGTATGCATATGTGTACTTTGCCAGAGGTATCAACCCTTTGGCCATAAAATATTCTTTTCTCTTGCAGTATCTGTCTCTCTTCGTAGGCTTCTGCTGGAGGTGCGAGCCTATTGTAAACACAGTGAACTAAAACTCTGAAAGGGGAAACCAGTGGAGTAACATTATGTTACCTTAAGTTACTACTTGTTTTATTTTCTCTTTTTTTGTGTAGACTTTTTATGTTAAAATAATAGAAGTATTTATTTAGTATATTCCATAATGTATTATAATATGTATAAATCTAAATTATGATGTTGTAGATTAATGCTATTATGTAAAATGTTGGAATGTTAATTATAATTGCCAATGTAGGTGAAGTGTTGCATTTTGACATAGCCTTGCTGCTTGTGTAGCATGTGCTCTTTTGTTTGTACAGCCTGGTTAAAGGTTACAAAGCTTTACAATGACATAACTTCAGCATAACTCTGTTTAATTCTGTTTTAATTCCTGTTGCTTAATTTAATTTCTAAATGTTTTATGTGCATATAGTAATGATAAGTGTAAGATAGCACATCTATACTTGGTCCAAATCATTCCATGGGCTACAACAGTCCTCTCTTCACGTTGCAGGTGTTCCTATGGAACATGGATAAGTACACATTGATCCAGAAGCTGGAGGGGCACCACAATGATGTGGTGTCTTGTGAGTTTTCACCAGATGGGGCGCTGTTAGCCACCGCCTCTTATGACACCCGGGTCATTGTATGGGACCACCACAAGGCCACCGTCCTGCTGGAATTGGGGTAAGAAATATACACATATGGGGCCAGGGTTTTGCTGGAATGCATTATTAGTCATAATCGCACAGGTCAGGGTGGAGTGTCCAGTCTATTTCCATTTGCCAATGATTAAAATAAAAGTATTGTATTTTTGGGGGGAAAAATCTTAACTCAAGGTCCAGTTACTAGCTTTTTCCAGAGCTTTCAACCGTATCTCATGGTCTTCCTCATTTGCTGGAGTGTGCTTAGTTGCCATGTTTCTGCTGAAGACCCCCAAGATGCGGTTGAAAGCCACGGATAAAGCTAGTAAGTGAACCTTTTAACTTTCATGCTTGAGTCTTGTTTATTTGTATACATATTTTGGGCCAGAATAATGTAACTTTTATCTAACAGCAGTCACAAGTGGTAATTACAGGATAATGATTAATGCTTAAACGTAGTGCAACAGCAGCACAAGTAGAAAAGAATCATATAGTCAATGAACTGACTCAGTAATATCAGTTACACAGCAATATCTATCTATATCTTTGCTAACATTAGCTACTGGTCATACCAGACCAATTAAGGCTGTAATTGCAAACCCCCTGATTGTATTGAAATACAAGTGTGTTTTATTGCTTATTAGTTCAACTTTTTATTTCCAAGAGAATAAATGTCTTGTCAAAAGTGATAAACATTAATTTGAAATGGTAAGGCTGTTCTGTCTTTTACAAACAGTGAATGTTCATTTTTAACCTGAGAAACATGGCTGTGATACTGATGTTGTTATTGAACTCTTACTCTCATCTTTCTCCAGCCATCTCTTCCCTCCTCCATCACCCATTTTTGCCGGAGGGGCAAATGACCGCTGGGTTCGCTCTGTGAGCTTCTGCCCTGACGGCCGCCACATTGCCAGCATTACTGATGACAGGTAAGACTCTGAATGACATCGGAGTTAAAGTAATATTCCTTAACTGGTTATATGTAATTTCTTAACTTGTTTCTTTTCATTAACATCTATCTCAGTGTCCAGTTTTGTACTTCTACTCAGTTTAATAGTGGGTCTCTGGGTTGAGTTTTTATTGCTTTCCCAGTTGCTTTTAGAGGAAAAACTGAATTTTTTTAAATCTTTGAATGGAGGATCTTTTAAGATTAAAATGTTAACATGCTGACCTTCAGTATAAACCCTCAAACATTATCACTTAAAACCCAGATTTTGTTTTTTACGGTTCAGGGATATTGTGTGTTTTATGGTGTCTGTTCCAGGTCACCATTGAAAACAAGATTTTTATCTCTACTGGTTTTTACCTGGTTAAATAAAAATGGTGGCTGTTCTAGGAGGTTAGATATATGTCAGCATGAACATGTTTCAGCAGTAGACAAAGAAATGCACTGTTTGCAACACTTAGATTTCAAAGTGTTCAAATCCTGACTGAGCAGTGATTTCAGTAGCCTTTATAAACCCACGTGTTCAGCTGTGTGCCGCTTGAGTAGATGTTTGTTCACTAAAGCCTTTTTATGATGCCTATTAGTGCACATGGGCTGATATGTAAGCAGCATAGTGCAGCAGAAAAGCTTCTCTATTTGCTGCGGTTTGTTTTTAATCTTGTAGGGAGTCATGAGTCTTAATGGGACTTGAGTAACTGGTAGGGGTGGTGGGGTTGCCGTATTATATAAAGACAGCTTCAAATGCGCCAGCATTGATCTGGGGCTGTCTAGCGCTTTTGAAGCCCTTTCTTTACTGATTAAAGGAAAATCTCCTTCTCTTTGCTTTATCATATATAGACCACCTAGATATGATTTCTCTTTTATCAGTGAATTTGCTGAACTGCTGTCTAAAACTAGCACTAAATTTGATAAGTTGCTGATACTTGGAGACTTTAATATCCATGTCTGCTGTCCTGACGACCGTCTGGGTCTTGAGTTTTTAAACCTTATAAAGTCCCTTTGACTGGACCCACTCACTCTAAATGTCATACTCTCACTATTAAAAAGACCATCTCTTGACTCCTCTGATCTTAACTATTTTAGGCCCATTTCTAAGCTCCCATTTTTAGCCAAGGTTTTAGAAAAGGCTGTAGCAGATCAGCTGCTAGCTTTTATTCATGATAACAATATCTTTGAAAAATTCCAATCTGGTTTTAGAAAAAAAACATAGTACTGAGACTGCGCTTCTCAAAGTCTTAAATGACTTTTTGCTGGCAGCTGATACTGGCCATAACTCTATTCTTGTTCTCCTGGATCTAAGTGCAGCATTTGATACCATCGACCACGAGATCCTCTTAGACCATCTTGAAACCTGGGTAGGTATTGGTGACACTGCTCTGAAATGGTTTAGGTCCTACGTTTTTTCCATTTACATGCTTCCTCTTAGCCACCTTACACGTAGACACAATATCACTTTCCATTGTTACCCAGACGATACTCAGATCTACCTAATCTGTGACCCTGCAAAACAATATCAGAACACTGTTAACCTGCTAAACTGCCTTCATGACATCCACAAATCTTCCTGCAGACTTAAATATTGATCATAGGTCAATATAGTGCAAATACTCAAATATCAAACAGTCTTGGCTCTCTATCCCGTTCAATAACCCAGCATTGCAGAAACCTTAGTGTTATTTTTGATCACAAGCTCAGCTTTGACAAACATGTTAACTCAATGGTTCAATCCTGTTCATCATCTCAGAAACATCTCAAGGACCAAACCATTTCTTTCTGCCAAAAATCTGGAAATTGTTATTCAAGTCTTCATAACTAGTCGATTAGATTATTTTAATTCCTTGCTCTCTGGCATCAGTAAAAAAATCCCTCTCCCGTCTCCAGCTCATCCAAAACTCTGCTGCCAGGATTTTGACTCAGACTAAAAAATATGATCACATCACACAGATCCTGGCTTCCTTACAGTGGCTACCTGTTGCTTTTAGAATTGATTTTAAGATATTATTGATTACATACAAAGCCCTGAGAGGCCCTTCCCCAAGTTTTTTAGCAGATCTGTTAGTGCCTTATGTCCCTTCCCCCACCCTGAGATCCTCTGGTGCTTCACTGCTGGTTGTTCCAAGGTCCAGATTGATACTCAGAGATGACAGAGCCTTTGCAGTTAGAGCTCCGAGATGGTGGAACGACCTGCCTGAGGCGATCAGGGCTGCAAACTCTGTCGCCAATTTTAATTCACTTGTAAAAACCCACTTTTTTAAAATGGCTTTTTGTTGTTTTCATTGCTTTTTTTTGGTATTTTATTTCATTTTACTCTGTTTGCGTTTTCAAAATGTGTTTAGTTTTATGGCTTTTAGTTTGTTTTATTCTCTTTTTGTTTTAAATGTACTGTTTTTATTGTAAAGCACTTTGTAACTGTGTTTTGAAAGGTGCTACATAAATAAAGTTTATTATTATTAATATGAATGTAGTCTTCCCACTGAAGGCTCTATGTATTTCAGGGAAAACACTGCCAGTCATGTAATGTATTTATTGTAGGTACTGTAAAATAAGAAATCCCTAACAGATGCAAATTAATAGAAAAGTACATGTAACTTTTTGCAACTGCTTGCTAGTTAAAGATATTCCTGAGTCCCAGAAGATGAATCTTCTGTTTCCAATCTAATTTCTAATCTCAAAATGTCCGTTTTCATCACTAGATTTTTAGTCTTGTTAAAGGAGCACTCCAGTGATTTAGTATTACACTTGTATGAAACTGGAAGTCTCACATTAAATATTAAAAAAAGAATAGTCCACATTGAAGCAACAAATTGATGCCAGATAATGTGATGCTGCATTGCTTATTTTGCTACTCACTGGGAGCTTTAACAAGTACCCGTGTTTCCCATACACTGATTTGTGGCGGCCCGCCACAATATTAACACTGACCGCCACATATTGATTTTTTACTATTATGAAATGAATAATATCTTTCATACATTTCATTGTAAAACTGCACGCAGCGCATTGATTCACTCGGCCCCTCCATACCACGCTCTTTCTCTCTCTTTCATAAACATATTGACAACGGACCCATCTGCAAATAGCACTCACTGAGTGATTCAAGTCATTTGTTCGCAGGAGGAATGGAGTGTGTTCAAGTCAGCAAATACACAGCTGATACGGGTTGCTGATACGGGATAACATTTAGCTGCAATGAACGTTACTGTTTTGAAAAGAAGGATAAGCTACACTCACTTAACGGAGAACGTGTGTGTGTGTGTTGCTGCTATTTTAGTTTGCCATCAGTATCTTTATTCTCAGCTCACCAGCCCTTCACGAACAACCGTTCTCAGTTCATTAGTTAGTGAGCTGAACTGAACGTTCTGCCGTGTTTCAGTTCAGTGAGTGGGACTATGCAGACGGAGCTCCAGTCGAGCACTGAACGATTCAGTGACCGAATCTTTTTAATGAACTGATTCTAATGAGTCAGTAAGCAACACTGAAAAGAACTGCTTTGCACATCACTATGAAGCCACAAAAGAGTCAGGAAGGGATAATTGTAGCAAATGAAGAGAGAGATGTAGGAAAGGAGGAGGAGGACAGCAGCCAACATGCTGCTGTGGGAGAGGCAGCTAGGACAGAAGCAACAGGTGAGATTGACAGCAAACACACTCAGGAAAAGGGGCCTCATTTCTATTCTTCACTGTATATATTTTGTTATTTGTTTGACACATCGTGAAGCAATGGAGCTGTATATATTGTTCAGATAATTTAAGAAAGCATGGGTGTGCCTCCTTCCATGCTTCCACTTTGTTATCCTTGTCTTTTAGCTTTGTGTCTGCTTTTATCTATCTTCCTGAACATTGTTCTTGGAACTGTGTGTAATTACATTAAGAGCAATTTAAAACCAGAGTCAAATTCCTTGTATGTGTACACATATTTGTCCAGTGAAGCTGATTCTGATTCAGAGGTGCTTGATTTCACAATAACGTGTTTTGGAAGACTCTCTGGGCTCTCTTCGATGTCAGCAAATCACAGATTAATAAAAAACAACCTGTAGCCTACCTTACTTGAGTGGTAAAAAATACCTCGACAGGACACGACTACCTGCTTGATTTTCCTTTGTTTGTATGAAAACATAAACGGACATGTTTCACTGTTTTAAGTGAATGTGTGTCGATTGTGACAAAGCTACTTTGGAAAAACCAAGTGTGTATTTTCAGAAAGCTTCACTGCATGTGAATGCAGTGCGAGCTCCAGCCGGTTCAAACCAGTGCAGAATTTTCAGTCTTGTTAAAGGAGCACTCCAGTGATTAAGTATTATACTTCTATGAAGTTAGGAGTCTCACTAGAGACAGATTTTTAAAAAAGAATGAAGCATTGAAGCAGCAGAGGCTGAGATATCATGACTTTTAGTGCCTATGGGTCAAGCTCCAAAAACACTGGATCCTCCAGTTCACATCTCTTCATTAGACTCTCTCTGCCTGGTCAATGCCCATGTTCATTTATTTATCATTATACAACACAGGGTTGTACAACGAAATGCAATCTGTAGTCCCTTCATACTACACACAAAAAACCCCAGAAAACTATTATTTATGGTGGAGTGTCTTTCAAACTTGCTGAGTAGTACTAGCCATGAAGAGTGAACTGACCTTCATGTGTAAAATCACATACACACACATGCTGTGATCTAGCAATTAAAGTTATCACAAGATGAGACGCATCAGGATTTCTGCAATTCAGCTCAGGTGACAATGTTTGATCAATCACACTGTATGTTCACCTGTTTTATAATTACTCAGAATAGCAATGATGTGAAAACCCCTCCGAGTTTTTACAAGATGGGAAAGGTCGAGGCAAACGGCTCAATCAGTAATTTTCATGTGGGGATGTGCAAAGCAACTCTAAAAGTAGAAGGGAGCAAGCTGTGCTGCTGGTCAAACACTGACATGATGTTAGTTTGGTAATCACCAGCTGGACACGTACTCAATACAGTCTGTTTTAACAGTAAACATACATAGGTTGTCCAGGTTCTTGCATGCAGTTTGGATTCTGACAGCAGTGTTCAGGGTTTTTTTTTTTCTCTGCTCAGGCTGGTTCGTTTCTGGAGCATAGAGGAAAGGGCTCCTCAGGCCATCGCCTCTCTCTCTAATGGCCTCTGTTGTGCCTTCTCTGCTGAAGGAAGTGTACTTGCTGCTGGGTAAGACACTAGCACATGTTCAGACACACACTATCCTGAACACAGATTACATTAAATTATCTCAGTCACACTGTGACTCCTGCCTTATGCTAGACGAGCCAAGGAAACCAGTTCTCTATGTTTTATCTCAGCTTGCTGTCTCCACAGGCAGACTCTATGTATTCTTAGCTGTGTTTAGTTTTGGTTTAAAAATTTCCACTGAACTGTGTGCTTATTATGTACCAGTGCAGTCTTGTGAGTTGAAGTTATACTACCTCCTCCTGTTTTGATTTATCATCATCATTCTTTTTTGTTTTGTTTTGTTTCTAGGACTCGTGATGGTAGTGTGCACTTCTGGGAGTGTCCTCGTAGCATTGCCAGTCTGCAGCACATGTGCAGAATGGCTCTCCGCCGGGTGATGACCACCCAGCAGGTGGAGGACCTGGCCATTCCCACGATGCTCTGCGACTACCTGACCTACAAAGTCATCTAATCCCCCCACTCACCACCACAGCACCAGCTGACCCAACTGCACCTGCCGCAGCAGCATGCTGGAAAACCAATGAATCCCTTATTTTCTGAAGTTTTTCATAGAACTTTGTTGAATAAACGTAAGCAATCGGGACAGGGGGAGGTTTTACTGAAACCCCAAAGCCACATCCTCGTCTCAAACCCCCACCACATCCACTTACAGCAGGATATTGTGTTGTTTTGTACATATTTATTTTTGTAAGTGCTTTAATAAATGAGTGTGCTATTTCTGGGACCTCCTGTCCCCTATCAGATCAGAGTGGTACCTGTAAGTGTTCAGCTGCTCTTCCGGCTGTTCCAGCTTTCCTCCAGGTTCAGTAAACCCTTCATCTTTTCCTCTGACTTGAAATGGCTGTTGCACTTAATATAAGAAGCTTTGAAGTGGTGCTTGCTCTTAATGTCAGATTTTCTGTTTGCAAGTGTGTGAGCTAAAGGGACACATGGGATGTTTAGAGGATGCAGGGTTTTCAAGGCCAATACTAAGATCTGTGAAATACTGATACTGTAAGTATAGTATCTTTACATTACATTATTGTCATGGCATAAAAGAAAAACAAAATCAGTTATTGTTCTCTTAGATTTTGAACAGTATTAACACCACCATGTCACGTAATCCTGGACGTCTTTAATTTTTGTAAGCAGTAGTTTGTATTTTCAATACAAAAACATTAGCCAGCTGTATTAGCCGTTACATGATCCAATACAATATGTAACCTAGTTTCATTTAATTTCTGCTGTTTGGTCACACCAGAAACAGGCAGAGTGAGAATTCTTCATGTGTCATTAATTGAATATATTTTTGATCTGTTTGAGATTTGGTGCAAAGTTAAAAATGCTGGTGTGACCAGACCTCTAAAGACACATTATTTTCTTTTTGCTTTAAAGCCACCCTGTGAAGTTTTTGACCACTAGTAGCACTATGGAGCAATGTGTTATGATTGGGTCCCCGTTTTGTTTTCATCGCATGCACGAGTCCCCGGCAAGGCGACAGATTCCTGCTAATGGTTTCACGCTGTTCCACTGATGTCTAATAAAATCCAAAATGTCTAAAATCGCCTGTGCAAAGGATTTTTGAGGAAGGAATGCATTCAACACATTCGTTAGGCCTCAAGGATACGGGCAATGTGTTGTGGTGAGAAACACAGAATCTAAACGTAACTTCACTGGGTACCTTAAAATTCTCCTAAAATAGCTCCTAATATTTACTACCCAACTACACTAACTGGCTGATATCAGAGTTTCAGTAAATTGCAAATATTGGCCACATTTTTGGACAACAAACGGTCAAACCATGACATGATGCAGGTGTGACCCACCCACAGTCCACCCAAAAAATGTCTCAGCCTGGCAAATGGAAAGATTATGCTTGCATTTACTTAAGTCCTCTGCAAGCACCTCTGCTGCTTAATTGCTTTCTATATTTTAACTTGTACAAAAACCTGTAATGAGTTCTATGTGATGTGTGTGTATATACAAAATTGTATCATGTCTAGAAACATATCAAAGTTCTAAGCTTTTTTTCACTTTATTTCATCAGTTCTTCTGTTGAACATCTGTATTTTTGTATTTTGTTGTCCTTTAAATGTGAAAATGTCTACAAAAACTACACATCTTACTGCTTAAGCCCAGAATGAAAGGTGTATTACATTTCTTTGCAGGTCAGACTGTGGCAGTGCTACTGTGCCCTGTTACATATTTTTGCTATATGTTGAAATTACAAATTACAATTACATAAATTGCAATCCTGAAAGTAATCAAAAGCAACCAACCAAACCTGCCACCCTCGGCCATCTGGTGTTAAAGACCTTCATGTTCACTGAGCTCTTGATAGAAATATATGCACATGATAATCCACAATAACTCTTAAGATGCAGCATTTTTAGAATTCTCTTTCTTGATTGTCATTTTCAGTTTTTATGTTGGTGAGAGGAGATGTGAAGAAGGGAAAGAAGGTGGGTGCAGAGTGGCTGTCAGTCATTCGTTAAGTTCTGACAGTCAGTGCTAATACCAAAGGTTTTCCTTTTAAGATAGTTTAGGGGGGGTTCATAATTTTCTACTGAGATAATAGAGGTCTCATGAATGGGCTACAGTGCTTAAATCTGTACAGAACCTTAACAGGGGTGTCAGATGTTTATATACCTGTAACCATCGTGATTGGAAAAACAGTCCTGCCTCAGTGAGATGCCGTATGAAGTGGTAAATGTATCAAATATAAATGAATGTATAAGATTCCTGCAAGTTACTTGTAATTTCTTTTTGTGTGTGTGTTTTGTAGTTTCAATAAAGGCTTTTTGACAAAATAATGGTGTTTTTTAATTTGAAAAAAGTCTGCCATGTGCCTTCAGACAGAGTTTGGCAGGGTGTGTGTTCTTTAGATTTGATTGACAGTGGCGTGGTAACATAAGTAAACAACCACACAACTGTCATTATATTTTAAGTGAAATATTGCTCTGCTCTGATCGGTGCTCTTAAGAACATTTATCCAACTGAGCCTGACCCACATCAAACCAGTTAGAAGAGCATAGATAGAAGTCTGTCATGTGAGTCAATCAAAACTCTTGAAACTTTTTTGGAACAGTAAATGTTAGGCCTTGAGTTAGTGTGTTCATGTAGGACCCCATCACACATAGTGAGAAGCTGACCCAGAAAATAGGTTTTCAGGGCCTTAGAGAGAGACAGGAACATTAAACGTTGTTAGAATTAACTTTGTCTCATATAGCCTGTTTGACGTGCAGATTCTGGAAATAGGATTGGGCTGGACAGCTGTATGTCTTCTGTAGTTGGTTGAAAGTCATTATTGAAAAGATGTCCCAGGCTGGCTACTCCTTTCTCTTTCCATTGTAAAAAAATGAAAATGCTTTTTTTCCAATACAACATATGGGATTACTTCAAAGTTATGTTAGTGGTGATGGGGAAGGATTGTGGTGAAAGATGTTGTTGGCTTTCCACCAGGCTGATAGGGTTGTGTTGATAGTGAGATAAGTAAAATATCTGTGTTTCTTGATGGTTTGGTCAATGAAGGGGTTTTTAATGTGGAAGCCTGGGGTTATTTATTGTCCTATGTCTAGCCATAAATAGTTGTAATCATTTAACCAATTTATTATACTGTACCAGTTTGTAACTGTACTGTAGAAAATTATAATAAATATTTGGGGCATTCAATCCTCCAAGAGATTTAGGTTTTTGCAGAGTGGTTAGCTTGATTCTTGCTTTTTTGCCCTTCAGTAAAATCTGGTTACTGCTACGGTGAGAGCAGAGCCAGCTTAAAGATTGGTGCACTGGATGAAAAGAGACAAGTTGATCTTTGGGATAATATTCAGTTTTACAGCTGACACTTGGCCAATGAGGGAGATTGTGTCATGGTACAGCATACCATTCCTAGTGTCTCTGTATTGTTTGTCCCCTGTTGGTTCTCCTCCTGTGTTTGTCTGTGTATGTGTGTGTGTGTGTGTGTGTGTGTGCTAGCGGGGTGCGGCCTCCGAGGAACCTCCAATCAGGAACTGACACACCTACTACTCACCTGCTGTTGCCCACCTGCTCTCCATCCACAAATCAACACCTGGCAGTATATTTACCCGGCTCTTCTCTCCAGTCTTCGCCAGATCATCCGTTTACCTACGTGGAATTATGCCTCGGCCTCTACCCGTGATCTATGAAAGATTATCTTGCTTGTGTTTCTGAAACCCTGACTAACCTTCTGAATTCCTGTCTACTGTCTTCACCTCGTCTACTGACCTCTGTCTCCAATCCTCACCAGCTCCACCAGCAACCGCTTACCACGGATTCTCCGCTGCTCCATCTCAGCCTGCTGTCCTCGTTCCACCTACCTGCTCTCACCAGTCACTCGCCAGCCAGCCATCATCGCCTAGTCCACCTGGCATTTCCCTCCACACACCTGGTGTCTCTCGTGTTTGTAATAAAACTGAAACTAATCACTCCATTTTCCTCTGTGTCAGTCGTGCTTTTGGGTCTAGAATCTCTGTGTGTCAGATTGGAAGCTTGTTCCATCTTTCCAGGTTGTCTCTGGTAGTTTGAGGAGTTTAAGGCGTGGGGTGAAGTTTATAAAGTTTAAATTGGGTGAGATAGGGATTCCAAAGTACTTAATGGTTGTAGGTGCTTTCTTGAGGGGTTGATTCCCAACCTCAGCATCTCAATTAATTTTTGTCAGAGCCAGTATCTCAGACTTCGACCAGTTGATGGAGTAGCCAGACACCTGGCTGTATGAATTATCATATTATGGATTGCTTGGAGAGAAATGGATGGTTTGGTTATGTATTGTAATATGCTGTAAATGTACAAACACATTTTGTGGTGATATGACTGTGTTTCAATGCCATTCACATTTGGTTTTTGTTGGAAAGTTGCAAGGGGTTCTTTAGATAAGGCAAATTGGTGATACGAGACATCCTTGTCTACACCCTTTCAGCTACAACAAGGAACTGTGACCATTGGTAATGACTGATGTTGTGGGGGAGTGGTATAATAATTTGATCCATTTTGTAAAGTACTTTCCAGTCCAGGACAGTGAAAATGAAGGGCCATCCCCTGTCAAACACCTTTTCTGCATCTTGTGAGGCTATGATACATGGAGATTTAGGAAAATATTGAGAAGTGGCGTCTTTGTACAGTTGTATTAGGTTACATGGTCATTCCATGTTTTCTGAGGAATGGCTTCCTTTGGTAAATCCAGTTTAGTCTGGGCGTATCAGCAAGGGGATGATGGATTCTAGGCGATGATGGATTTTTTGTCTCTTTCCAGTCTTTTGGACATTAAAGAGTTTCCCCTCTGGGATCAATAAAATATTTCTGATTCTGATTTCTGATTATGTTGTCTACAGAATTTTTGCTTGTTTATATTACAAAAGGAGAAGTACATAAACACAGTCTATGTGTCAGATTTACTAACCACTACATATGAATTGTTCCATATATACATGTATGATCCATATGACTTTTGCCTTAAATGACTGGAAAACGTTTGTTTAAACTGGTTTGGAAACAGATTTGCACTGTAACTAACAACATGGAGGCAGTCATTATCACAGAGTGAAGAAAAACATGTGTAACATATGTAATAACTTGTTAAATATTGCCATTATACCCCATATACAGATGGGTGACAAATGAAGGAAAAACTAACAAGCAGTATGTTATTAAGGTGTTGTTCCACTATGAGCCTCCAGAACAGCTTCCGTGCTTCTTATTATAGATTCTCCAAGTGTGTGGAACTCTACTGGAGGGATGAGCAGAATTCTTACAGAAGGTATTCCCTCTTTTGGTGTTTTGATGATGGTGGTGGAGAGTGCTGTCTAACATGTCGCTCTAAAATCTCCCAGGGGTTCAGTTGGATTGGGATCTGGTGAATGTGAAGGCCATAGCACATTATCATACTCATCAAACCATTCAGTGAGCTCTTGTGTCCTATATGGAGTAATCTGCATTTATTATGTTTCTACACCCAGTTAAATCAGGTTTTTCCTTTATAATTTGTCACCCATCTCCCATGATGGCCTATTGATTGATCACACACGAGCCGTTAAGTTTGCTTTCTGCCTTATGGGTTATTCTTATTCCCACATTATGACATGGTTTGTTAAGTCTGGTGGTGGTGCAGTTTCAGCTTCTCATGGCACTTTCTGTGTGAAAGCCAGGCCTGTTCAGTCTTTTTGTTTGTGTATGTATTATTTATACATCCTGGGCTTGACCTGGACCACTCCATAATATAGAGACCAAGAGCAGATTAGTAATTACTGATTACTAAATTTCTTAGGCCAGTTATCTTGAGATCACAGTTTAATCATCTCATTAGATCCTGGTCCAGATACAAAAAAAATCCTTTTTACTTATAGATATTGTTGAAGAGAAGTGAATTATTAGCCTTGCTATCAGTGTGGCTCTAGGGATGGCAATGTTGGTCTGTCGGTCCACCACTTAGGTCCAGGCCAGGGGTGGGACAGGCTTACTGACGGAAGGAGGGTGGAGCTCTCTTTTTGGGCCCCACTTCCCCAGTCACTGAATAATATAATCAGTAGTTCACAGTTTATCATTTTAAGCCCTGTATAATATTACTATAATAGTCCTATAATATCTGTCGGGACTTAGAACATATGTGATACAGTTTTGTAAATTACAATGAGCTTACAATACTACTATTACTACTACTACTACATAAAATACCACATTCTAGTATGTAATACTGCATCACTTTAAAATATTCATAATGTAACTTCATAATTTTTTCTCTGTTAAATTTACAGCATATGGCTTACCCAACATTATCATCATATCATATCATAACTGTAGCTGTTCACCAGTGAGTTTATGATATTTTTCATGATATCAGTATGATATTATATTAGACTGTCAGTGTGTGAATCCTGTCCAGAGTCCCTCCAGATAACGGGAGAGATTTGTCTGCCAGTCACAGGTGCTGCTGCTAATTTGATGATTATAGAATACTTCCAAATATAAAATATGTACTTTTCTAAAAAAATCCCTCTCTTACTATTGTAGGGAGTTTCATTTATCAAAAAATTTATTCATGCATTATTAAATGACCTTTAAAGAAAAAGTAGGAACTGTCAATTTAATTTTTTTTTAAAATATAGAAATTAATATTGATTTGTCAACCAAAATGCCACAAAGATGTACAATGTGACAATGACTGGTGAGGAAACAGTGGTATCTAAAAACACAAACAAACATTGCAAAACTCAGACTATCTACATCGTTGTGACAGCAAGAATTGGAAAAGTACTTTATAGCCTTCAGAGATCCTCCTATCAGCTGAATGGAAATCTACCAGCAGCTAAAACACACACACAGAGCCTTGTGCTCAGTGTGCACATGAACTGTGATCGGGTTTATTATTGACCTGGACTGTTAATACCTACAGTTACACATTAGGGAGGAGGACACATACTGAAGCAGAGTGATTATCTTCACACAGCAGACTACAGATCAAAGAGCACAGCCTCTATCTGGGTAGAGGGGACGTTTCATCTACTGAGTTCTAAACATTTAATACACCAGCTGCTAAAACTCATTTCTATTTTTTGAAAGGCTAGCTTTACAGGCTGCTAGTACAAAAAATTCAGGCAGCTCATTGACACATTAAAGGGTCAGTTTACCCAAAACTTGTGGTTTGTTGAGCTCAAAAAGGGCATTTAAAAAAGTCGCAGCATCTGTTTTTCAGAAATCAGTGATAATTAACTGACCTTATGATGAACAGAACAATGCACTCAATCAATCAATCAAACTTTATTTGTATAGCACCTTTTGCAAATGACTGACAAGCTGATAATAAGACAGTACAAATGTTAAAGGTAAAAAATTGAGACTAATGCACGCAAGAAATAAAATGATGAAAATGTAATACTAAAACCAACTAGACCTGCAAGCAGGTATTAACAGGGTCCAAGCCTCTGGTGCAAGTCGCAACATGTGGCCCACGGAGGCAGTGCAAGTCGGACCTGCATTCACACGAGCACGATGCAAATCGCAGGTGGAGATCAGCACAGAGATTGGAAAACATTCAGTTCAAAGACAATAGTGTGGAAAAATAATTTCAGCATATTTTATGATTTTGCAACAAAAGCCTATAGTGCACGGGTCTATACCACCCCTGTGAATTTCACTTGCATTATTCTTACGGTGTAGGCTGCAGTACCACTTTTACCAACAGAAACATACAAATAGTAATAATAAAAATAAAAATCTGAGCGATTACAATAGGGTTCCCAGCACCGCTGGTACTGCACACCATGATGCCTTGCATTCGTGGTTCCCAGCCTTGGGCTTGGACCCCTAACTAGAACAAGCAGTTATAAATGGGGTCCAAGCCTCTGGTGCAAGTTGCACCCAGCGGCCCACAGAGGCGATGCAAGTTGGACCTGCAGGCTCACGGCCTCGATACAAGTCACAGGTGTAGAGCAGAACAGAGATTGGAAAAAATTTAGTTCAAAAATAGTAGTTTGGAAAAATTATTCGTGCATATTTCAGGTCTTTGCAACAAAAGCACCACCTAGCCTCGGTGGGGCACGGGAAAGTACTGGCCCAAGTTTTGTGTTATTTGGACAATCCTGTGTGGAGATATGACATCACTTCCTGTTTCACTGCTACCTACAGGAAGTTGTTCCTTTATAACTTGCATATATGCATATTTTGGAGTATCAAAATTCTTTTAATAACTTTTGATCATTAGGGTCCATAGATTCCACTTGTGAAATTTCGTACAGTTTGGACTCACGGCCTAGGAGGAGTTTGAAGAAGTAGGTTTTGCATATTTCGCGATTTTCCTAAAAAAAACGAAATAAAAATAGAATAGTATAAAATGGGCGTGGCCTATATCACGAGATGCAGCTCAAGAGATGCAGGGAACGCGTGCATGTATGGTTTTCAAATGTGTTGATCATGAGGGTCCATACATTCTATGTGCAAAGTTTTGTGTATATCGGACTCACCGCCTAGGAGGAATTCAGAAAAGTGTGTTCGCATATTTCAAGATTTTGCAATAAAAGCGCCACCTAGTGGCCGATTGTCACCAAATTTTGCACAGAGCCTCAGTGGGGCATAAGAAACTACTGAGCCAAGTTTTGTTTTAATCCGACAGACCTATGTAGAGATATAGATATCAATTAATGTTTTCATATTTAGAAAAATATAAAATGACGGACTTCTTAATAGACCATACGCACATTTTTATCAATCATTACCAAATTTAATGCATCAACTGAGTCATGAACCTAGATCGTGCATACTGAATTTCGTACGAGTCAATGCAGCAGAAAATGAGATATAAACTTTTTGCATTTGTAGCGCCACCTAGTCGCCAATTGGCACCAAATTTTGTACTGAGCCTCAGTTCGGCATGGGAAAGTACTGGTCCAAGATTCATGTTAATCGGACAAACCTATGTGGAGATAGATATCACTTCCTGTTTCACTGCGTTTACCTTGATTATAGTGCCACCTGCTAGTTGGCCTGTGTCATTTTTGGTGTCTGAGGTGTGATTACAGGTCTATACCACCCCTGTGAATTTCACTTGCATAACTCTTACGGTGTAGGCTGCAGTACGACTTTTACCAACGGAAAAATAATAATAATAATACAAATAACCAGACCTGCAAGCAGGTATTAACTGGGTCCAAGCCTCCGGTGCAAGTCACAACACGGAGGCAGTGCAAGTCGCAGGTGGAGATCAGCACAGAAATTGGAAAACATGGGCAGCTCTTTGTCCTGAAGCAGAATTTTAGCATTTAGAATGTTTAGAAGAAATGAGTATTAACAGGTATGTGTGTCCTAATGAAAAAGAAGAAATTCCAGATTTACAGCCACTAGAAAGGAGAACAGTGTCCGTTGAATTTCAAATGCATAAAAATCGATAAAATCGATCAGAAGCATTATCTATTATGCGCTCATTAAATGAGCTACAGAGGTTATTTTACAAAATACCTCAATGGTGATTAGATAAAGTAAATGGGAAAAATCCTGACCCATTTCATGTATTTATTTAGGAGGAGCAGGCACAGGAAACTCTCATTCAATGAAAGCTGTGTATTTATGAGGCATGCAGATTGTTAGCAAGAATGTCTAATAATCTCGATGACATTCATGTTTTACTAACTGCTCCTACTGGTGTGGTTGCATGTTACATTAATGCTACAACAATACACAACAGTTTTGCGATTGGTAATAATGCTTCATTGCCATACCAATTTTTTGAAAGAGCTACAAATATTGGTAATAGATTAAATTTCCATGGTTGAGCCCAAACTTTTGGCCTATATCCAAGGCAGACTACGACAAATTAAACAATGCGCTGATTTTTCTCCCTTTGGCAATGTTTCTGTTATAGCTCTTGGAGATTTTTATCAGCTGCCACCAGTTAAAATAAAGCCTATTTACACAGAGCAAATAGGCGCCAAACTATGGGCAAATACTTTCAATCACCTAGAGTTGACAGAAATAGTGTGGCTAATAGGCCAAGAGTTTGCACGGACACTAAATTGACTCAGGAAACATACCAAAGGGGAAAAACTTAAAGAATGAAGTGTTATTAAAACAATGTGAGACAGGCATGGACGAAGACACAGAATACCTTCACATTTTTGCAACAAAAAATGAAGTGCAAACACATAATTTCAATATGTTGCACAAGGTATGTTCAGATATTGTACAAATTCAAACTCAAGATTTTGATAAAAATGGGGCGAACAAATTTCCCAAAACGATATATGTCAGTTTTGATGATAAAAAGACTGGCAGAAAACCTATAGTTAAATATATAAGTTCATAACCAGGACTTGAAAATGCAACCCCAGTAAGTGCTGACGAGGACAATGTGACAAACAGTGGTGGATTTTCCATTACGTCTAGCCTGGGCTTGCACAATACATAAAGTGCAAGGCTTAACTTTAGACAAAGCAGTGGTGTCATTTAAAAACATTTTCTCGGCTGGCCAAGCATATGTAGCCTTAAGTTGAGTGACATCTTTGGAAAATCTTGTCATTCAAGATTTTAAAGGCACTGCCTGCTGCTTGGTCCATGCCTTATATTACTCATTCTATTTAGTTTTATTTTTGCTACAATTTATGCATATCGGACTTGCAATCTAAGATTAGTTCAAAAAAGTAGGTTTCGCAGATGTCATGATTTTGCACTAAAAGCACCACCTAGTGGCCGATTGGCACCAAATTTTGCACTGAGCTTTGGTGGGGGGAACGGGAAACTACTGGCCCAAGTTTTGTGTTAATCGGACAGAGCTACGTGGAGATATGACATCACTTCCTGTTTTGACTGCAACCCACAGGAGGTTTATACCTTGTGCATTTTGTGGAGTATCAAAATTGTCTTCAAAATTTTGTTCATGAGGGTCCATAGATTCTATGTGCAAAGTGTAGTGCAGATTGGACTCACTGCCTAGGAGGAGTTCGAAAAAGTATGTTTGTATATTTCATGATTTTACAATAAAAGCGCCACCTAGTGGCCAATTGGCACCAAATTTTAGACAGAGCCTCAGTGGGGCATAAGAAACTAATGAGCCATGTTTTGTGTTAAGACCTATGTGGAGATATAGATATAAATTTATGTTTTCATATTTTGAAAAATATAGAGTGACAGACTTCTTAATTGACCATAGGTTGCATCGAGGCAAACTTTTGTCATACTTCAGTGGATTAAGCTTTTTTGAAGTTTGGAATGTGAAATGTGTAGAAATTTACATTTGTTGTAATAAGCCATGCCAATAATTACCCAATTTTCAACTGAGTTGCTGCCAGCCTCAAACCGTGCATAGAATGAGTTCAGATCATCGGCTAGGGAGGCATCGGCACTCACAGTGGAGCTACCCTGGTAATTTGGTTATAGTACTGTACTTATATGGACTGTACTTATATAGTGCCTTTCTAGTCTTTCCAAGGACACTTCGACATGTGGGCTGGGGGAAGGACGTGGACGACCCGCTCTACCACTAAGCCACAGTCGCCCCATAGGCGTCTGGTGTCCACCACTATAGCTACGTTAGGATGTTTGATCTAATGCTGCCATAACACATCATGTAAGTCCGAGTGCTACGTTGATGTCCGCTTGGGGTGGTATGTAGACTGTGCTGTCATAACTGAGCCAAACTCCTGGGGAAGATAGAATGGACAGCATGAGATTGACAGATGCTCCAGGTTCGACGAGCAGGAACAGGAAAGCATCTTAATGTCCTTGGGGTTGCACCAGTTGTTGTTAGTCATGAAGCAAACCCCTCCACCCTTGGATTTACCAGACTCTCCCGTTCTATCCACATAGAAAACAGAGAAGGACTCGGTAGGGCATATGACTTGATCCAGCACCAGCAGTGTCAGCCATGTCTCTGTCAGACAAAGGATGTTACAGTCCCTTATGTCCTGTTGAAATCTAATCTTCACCCTAAGATCATCCAACTTACTGTATTTTCCAGGAACTGGACATTAGCAAGAAGGATGCTGGGCAGAGGTGGACGGTGGGCTTGGGCTCTCGGTCTGTTCTGGATGTCATGCAGTTTTCCTCTATGTTTTCTCCTTTGTTTCCCCGGAAGCGCGTCTCCACTGTTGTTGTTATGATTGGCTCGTTATGATCTCTCCATGATAGATCGATGGATAAATGGTACGAAGAACTTTGTTTTAAACAAAGGTCTATGTCCAGGAGTGTGTTGCGATCATAGGATGTTACTGCCATGTGTTTGTAGCAAAAAATATGTTAAAACTAAACACAATTACTAATCTCTTTGAAGCTACCATAACTGTACTGTACTTTACTGTACACGGACGTGCCATTCTAAAATACAGTGCAGATTCTTTTATTTACATTTTAGGAATGGTAGAATATCTCTGCATGATATTATGTATAATCACATTAATGGCCTTTATTGGACTTCTGTAAACTATTGTACTGTAAGTCTCACATGGTGCAATTTGCTCAGCATTTTGCTGATTGCACAAGACTACTGTATATTTTTTACATAATATGTGAATGTGTTTTTGTTATTTGTTAAGATATCCCAAGTGCCTAATGTGTATCTTTAAAACATAATTTAACTGTAACTTGGCTCTTCAGCATGGATGGATTACTTAACAGGCCCTGAGCCCCAAGAGTTCAGGGGGCCAGGGTTCAGTCAGATGTGTCTGTGTTTGATTGACAGCAGCTGGCAGGCTGAGCCAAAGCAGGAGACAAGACAAAGAGCGACAAAGTAAAGAAACTTGCGCTGTAGTCTACATGTCATGGGCGGATAGTATGTTATTAGTGGTGTTGAAGAGTAAGAATCCCACCAGCTTCTAAACTGACCGAAGTAACATTTGCAAGTAAGTTGACATGTTGTTTAACATGCTGAAGCTGACCAGCTAATTAGCTATTCAATTCAATTTTATTTATATTTTTTATTTATATAACAATTCATAACAGAAATGATCTCATTGCACTTTTCCTATAGAGCAGGTCTAGACCGTACTCTTTATAATATTATTTACAGAGACCCAACAAATCCCACCATGAGCAAGCATGAGAGGGAGGCACAATGCAAATACCACCTAGAATTTATAAAATAGTTAAGATGTAATTGTAGTGGTAACATTAATATTAATAAATTAATAATAATAGGAATGACAGCTATTGGAATAATAATGACAGTATTAGTAACAGAGCCAATAACAACAACTGTAGTAGCAGTTGTCGAGCAGGAACCCGGGGGCAGCAGGTGGCCCACAACCACAGACCCAGACCCCGCAGCTCCGGAGGCAGAATTACCTGCTGAAAGCAACAGAAGGAGAGAGAGAAATGAGAAAGCCAAGAACTACGGGAGAGAGAATATGTCAAGTTAGTAACATGCAGAAATAGGATAAAAATGCATACAGATGGAGAGCGAGAGAAGGAGAGAGGAAAGAGGTGCATCATGGAAAGTATCCCGGCAGTCTAGGCCTATAGCAGCATAACTAAGGGATGGTTCAGGGCTCACCCAAGCCAGCCCTAACTATAACCTTTATAAAAGAGGAAAGTCTTAAGCCTTAAATGTGGAGATGGTGTCTGCCTCCCGAACCCAAATTGGGATCTGATTCCACAGGAGGGGCTCCCATTCTACTTTTGGAGACTCTAGGAACCACAAGTAACCCTGCATTCTGGGAGCGCAGTGTTCTAGTGGGGTAATATGGTGTTATGAGCTCTTTAAGATATGATGGTGCCTGACCGTCTTTGTAGGTGAGGAGTAGGATTATAAATTCTATTCTGGATTTTACAGGGAGCCAGTGCAGAGAAGGTCTTATTTGAGAAATATGATCTCTTTTCCTAGTTCTTGTCAGTACACGTGCCGCAGCATTCTGGATCAACGGGAGTCTTACTTATTCGAGACTTATTCGAGCAGCCTGATAATAAGGAATTGCAATAGTCCAACCTAGAAGTAACAAATGCATGCACTAATTTTTCTGCATCATTTTGAGACAGGATGTACCTGATTTTTGCAATATTGCGTAGGTGAAAGAAGGCAGTCTTTGAAGTTTGTTTTCATGCTATCTAAACTGCAAATTGATGTTAACTGTGGACTTTTCCCTGGCGAATGTTTGTTTGGTGGCTCATTCAACAAGATAAGGTGCAGACGTGTGTTCATGTTTGGCAGTTGGATAAGGAGGATTGGATTGGCTGTATGGAAACAAGTATCCATCTATATAGACAGATAATTTATGGTATTCTGACCAATTAATGCAAAGATAGTCATCATGAAACCAAAATATATAAAATATAAATTTCTCCCTTTTGGTTTCTGATTTTTTCCTCAAAGGAGAACATAGGAAATGCGATTTGCACAACAGATATGTATTCTGTAGCAGACAAAAAAATGCTTTAGTTTCAGTTGAACTTTTAATATTGATAGTGTAATTAGATATTTATTTGTATTTATTCATTTTTAATTTTTTTTTTTTTTTTTTACATATTTATCTTTATATTTTGTATAATATCTGTGGAAAGGGGTGTCAGTGTGGATCTGTTGTGGCAGGATACTTCGGAAAGGAGTTAGACAGCCTCTCTTCATCTCCAGTAAGAACAAAATTCTGAAACTCAGGTGCAGTTTTCAATAAATAGCAGAACATAAGAGTTCTTTAGAGAGTGCAAATGTTTGCCAAAAGAAGTACAAAACAACCATTAAAGCTGCTGCAACATACAGGCCTTTTATGTGTCTGTGCCCAGGGGTCCCTGGTCTCATAATCTGTCCATGCTCTTGACAATGTGTGTCTGTATGAACTTCAACTGAAATTGTATACTAATAGGTTGTCTTACTTCTCAATACACAACAATTTGCATGGCTCTACTTTTGTCTTTCAGTCATTATCTCACTATAATAATATTAAAGAACAAGCAGGGGGTTTGGTGGAGTCTGCCTCAAATAGGCCTGGGCTAAGTTGCGGGGCTGCGTGACATTCAGTGTTTTTCCACTTTGTTCAAAGTACGTGCTGTGAGTGAAATAATCCAATTTAATTTGTAATATGTCTTTGTGATCTCTGTATCATCATCATGGCGTCTGGATCTCAGACTCAGTGAAAGAGAGATTTCAGCAAACGCAGGAAGTGAGTCATCGCTGTGTTATGGGCTCTCAAGGACAGGAGGGTGGAGCTGTCAGCAGGCAGAAAAAAACAACTGTGGGCTTCAATTCTTCATTTACTGTTTATTCCAGTTACAGTATTTTGTTCAGTCTTGTCCCTTTAGACCCCAATAACCAAAATGTATCCATCTACAACACATGGCAAACTGTTAATATTCCCACATGGATCAGAAGGTGACTGAGGTAACAGAGGTGAAGTGTGCTGCTGTGGTGGAGGAATGTGTTACATGTCAGGCTGCACACAGAATCCTTATCAATTTCAAAGAAGAATCAAGAAGCTCTAGTTCCTTTTTGGCAACAACAGCCACTTTCTCACATCTTCACAAGCTTACATTCTGTCTCACAAAGTCAACAAAGAATTTTTTTTCAAATGCTCTGCATCTAAAAGTGCACAACCCAACATCATGAGAGTTTAAACATGTAACAATACCAACCGTTTAAGTTATTTCTTTCTCTGATGTACAAAACAAGTCATTTACACACAACTTACATAACTTTTTTCTCTTCCAAGCATGAGGCAAACAGGAAATAAAGCGTTGTATGTAAGTGTGTGTGTGTATCTGGGTGGAGCCATGCAGAGCAGGCTGAGATGCAGGGAGCAGCTCTCCTCACACGAACAACACTATCAAATATGTGCTCGTAGACTAATCTAGAACACCTACTGCAAATATGTCAGTAGGTGTTTATCAGGAATAAACTGATAACCATAATTTATATAAATATGATTCATTTAGAAGAGAAAACACAGTTATCATCTAGAAATATATAAACTGGTTTGGCTAGACCTATTCATCTAATAAGAAAATAACCCTGATGATGTCATAGTGATGTTATCGGGATTACCTCAGTTTGGGCATGGAGACTAGAAATTCATAACAGAAAGCTCGCATTCCAAACTGAAGATGTGGAGTTTGAAAGACATGGGCATTTAACAGGTTAGAAAGGTCTAATGAAAGATGTTATCCAGTTGCATTATGGGATATCTCTGCCTCTGCTGCTTCAGTCCCCCAACTTTATGGAATTGCAGTACTAAATCGCTGGAGTACTCCTTAAAGAATAGTAAAACATCATAAATTAGAATAAATAAAAATTATAAAAAGCAAGTCTAATCTAAGTCTGCATATCTATCTATCTATCTATCTATCTATCTATCTATCTATCTATCTATCTATCTATCTATCTATCTATCTATCTATCTATCTATGCAACTGTAATATATCAACTGTAATATGCTGGAGAAACCACAAATAGTGAGTTTTTGATTATTAAAATTATGATTACTGATTGGATAGGTTAATTGGGATCCCCAGTACTACCAAGTGACTATAAGTGTCACTGAAAGATCTGCTTTATCTGAAACATGACAGTATGGCTATTATAGTTTAGGTTAGAGTTAGTTTTCTAGGATTGTGGTCAATGTTAGAAATAGAGTTATAGGCCTGAGCTGATGTTAAATAAAAGATGTTGGATATAATTTTCGGTTTAGATCAAGGTTAATGTTGCAGTGTCTAAAAATGCAAAATAACACGTAAACTCTTTGTTGAGCATGTGTTTTGTGTCAGATGATTGTTCAGTACCAATGCAATCATACTGCCATATTATTTACTATCAGATGTTGTTTTTATCAGCTCATCTTTCTACATGGGAGGGGATGTGTTCCAAAAAGACTTTCAAGGAGATATTAAGCTAGTTACTGCTTGTTTGCCCTTAAAATGCGCAGGAACAACAATCAACAGCATTCAATATCATAGAAGGAAAAGAAAATTAATAAATATGGTGAAAAGTAAACATCTATTTAATTCAGTTTCTTTCTCATGCAAAGTGCAAATATAAAAACAGTGCAAGTAGTAAGCTAATCACTTCAAATACAACATAATATGCTTGTTTATGGGACCTGGCTACTGCAGGGCCCTGAGCAGCTGCTTAGTTTGCTTCTGCCACAGAACTCCACCCCCCTGGCAATCCTTCATCTTGACAACCTGTGACTGCCCTAAACAAAGCATGTACACACAGCTGCAGCTGCAGAGATACATGGAAAACCAACAGAAGGAGGGCGTTGGCCCAACAGAAGCTGCAGGAATCCTGTCCGTGTACTTAACAGATGCTACTAGAAGATTCTGAGCTCTGTTGGAGTGATAATAAGATGCTCAAGATTCCTCCATGATAAATAAGGTGGGAGACTCTAGAGTAGTAGCACAGTTTTCATGCTCATGAGAAAGCTATGCAGACCTAACCTCAGCTAAGGGGTGATTCTTCTCCCACTTGGAACAGAAATGATTGACCATCATACTGCAGAATGTGTTTGTATTTTATCTCATGCTCGACTAGGCTTAGTGTCTCAGTGACCTCCAAATTAGGTCAGGCGTAACACCCAACAAAGTAACAGAGCCCCAGAACTATTTAGTTTGAGCCACATTCAATCTAAAGCTCTGCTAGTGCCCCCAAGAGGCTGCAATGTTCATCTGTGTTAAGGAACAAACAACACACTGATAATGTTTCTTTACAGCCTTACCAGCATGGCCTGAGGGTGACTCTAAATAGGAGAGGGGCTTGGGAATATTTTTGGACCTGCGGCAGGTCAGTGACCGGGCACAGTAGAGGGCGCTGTTTTCTGCCCTACCAGTGACTCATGAGACACAAAAAGTGACCCACAGGTGTTTTTTGTGGTCTGTTGAAAATCTGGCATGCAGGGGGTGTAATCATGGGTGGAGTTGAACAAGAGAAGAAAAAAATCACTCTTAAAGGCCCCACACACCTACAGTACTTAATCCAAAAGGAAACGTACAGCAAAGCAAAAATGAAAATTAATAACTACAAGCCTATACACACACTCATAAGCCACCCTACACAGAATGGGTATGAAATATATACTTACTATATATGAATAAAATATTATATATATATTATATTATATTATTATACTTTGTGTTGTATATGAGAGTGGAAACAAGGATAAGGTTACTGTATCTGATCATTTAGACAGATATAGTTGTGTTTTTTGTTCAAAATATCCAAAGTAGTAACACAAGGTGCATCATCATCCTCTGCACTTCACCATATATAATAGTTCTCTGGGTGTTTTTGTGTGTGTAGCATGAAGGGACTGCAGCTTGCATTTCGTTGAACAACCCTATGTTGTATAATGATAACTAAATGAACCTTGAATGGGATATGGTATCACAAAAGGGCATATTCTGACAGCCTAAAAGATGAACTATTGTATGTCCAAAACATCTTGACTCAGGCCATTTATTATAAATGATAAATGTAGGTTGGCCCTGCTGTAGCATGCAGCAGCAAGAACAATCAATTCAGTGTTTCTGAGTGTTGTTTGTTATATGTTGTGGGCACATAGTGGTGGTTACGTTTATAATTACTTATGTTTATTCAAATTAAAAATAACTGTTTAATTATCATAGCACTGTGATCCAAAATGTTATCAAGGGAAGAGTTACCTCCTGGTGTGACTTAATAGTCAAAATGACCTACAACCTAAACAAACTTGGTTCACATGTCAAAATGAATGTCCTCTTACCTGAATTAAATCGATTAATGGGTCAGTATTCTTTACCTACCTCCGATCAAAGTGGTCTGATAAAACTGACTACTGGGTCTGTCAAAAAACACTGACCCATGAGTTGGAGTATTTTTTTAAAAATCACAAAATTTGATATTTATGATATCTCCCTAAGTTATGGTTTAAATGTTGTTTCTAATCCTTTTCTACACTGCCAGGTATACAGTAATTCTTGTGGAGAAAATAGAATCCCTTTTATTTTAATGTATACAGTTTGCTTAAAACAGTCACATCTTTAGATATTGAGTCTAAAACATACCAGAATAAGCCTTAAAAATCCACGTATCTGAATATTGATCTTGCATTGATGAACTAATACATAATAATCTTTCTCTGCTGTATCAAACTATCAATGAAAATGCAATAACAGATTTAGATCACAAAAAAGTCACTGTAGATAAGCTAAAATAGAAGTTTCTTACTCTTTTCGATGTATGCAAGTCCCAATGGCCCATTGTGATTAAAACAAACCAGCTATCTCAGTTTGCTGGACAGGAAATTGAGAGACAAGATCTTATTTTGTAACTTTTGTGACTAAGTGTCCTGAGTTGCTGAATGCTCCACTGCACACCTCTCTTACCATCTTTGTCTTGTTCTACTGAATTAAAAAAATCAAGATTCCTTGAAGTTGGAGTTAATGAAGTTGGACTCATTAATAGAAATGAGACCAACATGGATTTTAGAATTAGGTGATAACTGAGGGAGTTACAATAATACAAGTTGACCCCTTATACACTCACCAGCAGAATGACTAATCTGACCTCCTTACTCAGAGGTCCACTGTTTGTGCGCTTTGTACCACTTCACTTGGCAAAGTGCATAATTAGGTGTAATGTAATGTTCGAATGATAACAATGTGATACTTCACTGAACCACTGTGGTTAAATGTCTCTGTCTTCTTCTTCTCCCTCCACAGAGAGACAGGAATGCAGGTTCAGCTACATAACAACAGATAGTTGAGATTCACAATACTGTACACTTCAGCAGTGTGAGGGTTTTACCCCTAGTACACCGGTTGAAAGACAGTCCTTAATTTGTGTGGTAATACGCTATTTCACGTCTTATTCTGAGTCTTCATTGACAGGGCTCTGGCAGCAGATGGCAGTGTATTCTAATTTAACACAAGACTATGCAAACTATTTCCTCTACAAAGTAAAAGTGTTTGTAAAATACATTTTTATGTTGTTTAATTAAACAGTTTTACATTTACAAAAGCTTCAGATAAAACTGATATGCTGAAAAAGGTTAGGCTTGCAAAACAAATACAATAAATCTGAAAAAAAACCTCAGTAACTAAGTTAAAGTATTTTGTCAGGTCACTTGATCATAACTACATTACACAAGGTCATATTGCTACACTGGTTGTTAATGTAAAGTTTGTTTAATTATGATAATATAAATGTTACAAACATTTAGGATACCAGAGATTATGCAGACAATAACTGCAGCAGGTGTTTGTTACTATCAAACTGCCAGAGCTGTATCAAGGTACTTCAAATAAAAGCATAAAACAGCCCTACAAAACTATACAGGACAACCTACTGTTTTTGTAAAAACTAAATGATAAATTAAAATGTTGTGTAGCTCTTTTTTTTAAATTCTCGCACCATACAGTATAGGCTATAGGCCAGCTTGTATGATGACGAAAAGTAGTCCTGACCATTACAGGAGCTAAGTTGGATAGATAAAGAGGTTAAATTAATGTTTATAAGATGTCTGCTTTATAAATCCAAGTTGTCCGGTGTACGTTTATTCAGCAATTTCACCATAGATTACATTGGCTGCTCTGTAGCCAATTGCCTGTAATTGATGTTGTTAGGGACTGTTAGTTATTTCCATCTCCAGCCTGCAGGCTCTCAGGACCAGATGCGCCACATCCAACGACAGCATCCATCGGTCCCTCTTGGAATTGCCAATATTCTTCTTCTTCTTCTTCCTAGGAAATCTGCCTTCCCATGTGTGAAAATAAACAACATTTTGCACATAGGTCCAGTCCTATGCAAAACTTATCTTATATCAGTAGTCATCAACCCTGCTCCTGGAGAGCTACTGCCATGCATGTTTTAACTATCTCCCCACTGTAACACACCTGATTCTAATTATTAACTCATTATTCAGCCCTTGACAAGCTTCAGCTGCTTCCTCTCACATTTTTTGCTCAATTGACACCAAACTAACAAATGGTTTCTCGCGTGGCAGCAATACAATGACTTGCCATTGGTGTCTAAGGTTGTGAGTGCAAGTCCTGGGTGATGCAGAATAAATATGCTAATGTCTACTCAGCCAATGTTAATTAACTTCACCAACTCACCAGGGACACCTTGGTCCACGAATAATTTTTTTTATTTGTCCCTGTACGCAAACAGGGACACGTCGAATATTACTGGGAAACCTGCTACAGCAATTATCAGCCTCTCCTCCATTTTGCTTGGGAACTAATGTTTGATTGGGGCCAAAGTTTACACGATTGTGTTCTCTGGAATTCTCTCAAGTGGAGAACTTCTAAATTCCGATTGGTTGCCACCGAACCGCTTCATCGCTCATTACCATAAAGTTACCTGGACTTCAACTTTCCTTGACGCCCACACCGTTCAAGATGCTCAGCGCCGGCACACATTGAAAATGAATGACTTCTGGTCACTCTGATGCTCTCTCTTGGACTCTACATGTGGACTTCCCCATTCTACTCCAGCGTTACCTCTCTACTCCAGCGTGTTCTCACCATCTCTGTGCTTCACCCACTCATCAATGGTTTAGGGAACAGTAAGACTAAGGACAGTAGCAATAACCAGTATTCAGCCTATTACGTATCCATATCCTCACCTTTTACCTGCATACCTGTCTCCTCCGTGCTGTAATCCAATAAACCATAATCTGTTTCCATATCGGTGTCTCCTGCCTATTTGTCCGTAACAATATAACCCCCATATGTTTTTTTCGAATGTACCACTCTTAAGCCCATATGGTCAAATTTAAATAATTAATTATCTCCACCAGGCGTAAGCCTGGGGAGGATCATGCATTTGGTGTGAGTTTGTGTATCTATCAGCAGCTAATCTCAATATTACATTCCTGCAGTAGCAGAGGCTACAGTTTCAGGACTGTAGTTGTAGGACTGCAGTGCTAGGACCCTAGCAACAGCGCCACCTACCGAATTAGATGACCACTAAAGTGCAACCAAGGCAGAATTCCACCCAAATGCTGCTTTCTGTCCAAGTACTTATAGTTTTATGGTTTTATTCCACCTAAATACTACTTTCAGTCTAGCAATTCAACTTGATTGGTAAGAGTTGCATGTTGGGCAATTTGTGTTATTAGTATAATTAGCTTATTATCTGGTAAAATAAAGATGGAATCATATGCTATGGCCTTTGCAGTCACTAGATCTCAACCAGATATTTGAAAGGGTGGAGAGCGGCAAGACACAAGGACGACTCTGGTGGCAGACTCATAATTATATATACAATATATACAGTATATATATATTTTTTGATACAATAAACAATAACAAGCAACAATATATTAAACAGATTCACCCCAGGCACCCACCCCACCCACAAAGAAAAAAAGACAGGTGTTTGTCCTTGAACAAAGAGAGGTGTTTAATGAAGTCCAGTTTGCGTGACTGACCGTGGATGCAGTAGTAATGCCATTGTGGTCAGCAATCTAACCCACATCTGTGAATGGTATACCCTAAAACATAAGAACATAGAATTGTAGTATTATTATTTTATGATGATATTATTTAAAGTGTAAATTATGAATTCCCTAAGTATTTGGTCACCACAAACAAATCAGAGAGGTCTTCTTTTGATTCATTGCTCAAATGGAATTGATCATAACATTCAGGCTGCTTTTAATGCATACATTTCACAGACTTAAATTTGGCCTAAACCTAGTACTGGACTAAAAGACATTTAGAATCTTCTGTCCTGGATTGAGCTTAATCTGTGTCTATGAAATCACTTCATATAGGTTATACAGTACATGACAAAATCTAACATGTTGTAACACGTAGTGTAGGCCTGCAGAATAGACCTACCTAATAACTGACTTTTAAAAATGACAAATGTCTCATCCAACATTACAAAACAATGTCAAAATGAAGACACTGGCTGGCAGCACTTATTGTGGAGTAAAACACAACATAGCAGCATAACTAAGGGATGGTTCAGGGCTCACCCGAGCCAGCCATAATTATAAGTTCTACTACTACTAAATGTGGAGATGGCCTGATTCCACATGAGAGGAGCTTGATAACTGAAAGCTCTGGCTCCCATTCTACTTTTGGAGACTCTAGGAACCACAAGTAACCCTGCATTCTGGGAGCACAGTGTTCTAGTGGGGTAATGAGGTATTATGAGCTCTTTAAGGGGTGCCTGACCATTAAGAGCTTTGTAGGGGCCAGTGCAGAGAAGCTAATATGGGAGAAATATGATCTCTATTCCTAGTTCTTGTCAGTACACGTGCCGCAGTATTCTGGATCAACTGGAGAGTCTTAAGGGACTTATTCGGGCAGCCGGATAATAAGGAATTGCGGTAGTCCAGCCTAGAAGTAACACATGCATGGACTAGTTTTCGGCATCATTTTGAGACAGGATGTGCCTGATTTTTACAATGTTACGTAGGTAAAAGAAGGCAGTCCTTGAAGTTTGTTTCATGTGGGAGTTAAAGGATAAATCCTGATCAAAGATAACTCAGAGATTCCTTACGGTGGTGTTGGAGGCCTGGGCAATGCCATCTAGAGCAACTATAACTTTAGATAATGTGTCTCGGAGGTGTTTGGGGCCAAGTACAATAACTTAACATCAGAAAATTGCAGGTCATCCAGGTTTTTATGTCCTTAAGGCATGCTTGAAGTTTACTGGTTGGGTTTATCTGGCTTGATCGATAGATATAATTGGGTATCATCCGAACTGAATGTTCCAGTCTGTAATAGGATGTGATGGTCAATGGTGTCGAATACAGCACTAAGATCTAACAAGACAAGTACAGAGACAAGTCCTTTGTCTGATGCAAATAAAAGGTCATTTGTAATTTTCACCAGTGCTGTCTCTGTGCTATGATGCACTTTAAATCCTGACTGAAAATCCTCAAATAAACTATTGTTATTTAGAAAGTCACACAACTGATTGCCGACTGCTTTCTCAAGGATCTTCGAGAGAAAGGGAAGGTTAGATATAGGTCTATAGTTGGCTGAAACCCCTTGATCAAGAGTGGGCTTTTTAAGAAGCGGTTTAATTACAGCTACTTTAAAAGGACTGTGGTACATAGCCTGTTAATAAAGACAGATTGATCATATCCAGTAAAGAAGTGCTAACTAAGGGTAAAGACGTCTTTAAGCAGCCTAGTTGGAATGGGGTCTAAGAGACAGGTTGATAGCTTAGATGAATTAATCGCTGAAGTTAGTTGAAGAAGGTTGATAAGAGAAAAGCAGTCAAAATATATATCAGGTTTTACAGCTGTTTCTAAGGTTCCTGTGTTTGAAGATAAGTCGGTACCGGTTGAGGGCAGGATATGATGATTTTTTTCTCTAATAGTTAAAATTTTATTATTAAAGAAGCTCATGAAGTCGTTACTACTGACGGCTATAGGAATACATGGCTCAATAGAGCTGTGACTCTCAGCCTGGCTACAGTGCTGAAAAGAAACCTGCGGTTGTTTTTATTTTCCTCTATTAACGATGAGTAGTAAGCTCTTCTGGCATTACGGAGGGCTTTTCTATATGTTTTAAGACTATCTTGCCAGGCTAAACGAGATTCTTCCAGGATGTTGGAATGTCATTTCCTTTCAAGCTTTCGCAATGTTTGCTTTAATTTGAGGGTTTGTGGGTTATACCATGGAGCTAACCTTCTTTGTTTTATTATCTTCTTTTTTAGAGGGGTGATAGAATTGAGTGTCGTTCGCAGTGAGCCTGCAGCACTATCAACAAGATGGTCAATTTGGGAAGGGCTAAAATTAGCATAGGAGTCCTCTGTTATATTGAGACATAGCACCAAATTCAGATTAAAATTCAGAATAAGGACCAGGAGCACGTTACACTATAACAAATAGAAGTGGTGTGGTCGTGTTTTCCAGGTTGGGTGTGAAAGACTAAGAACAAGGCTTTTGAATTAGTTATAATTTAGTTTAGGTTTAGGGTTGATTAATAAGCTTGCGTGTAAACTGTGGGATTAGTGAGAAAGTCGTTAAAAGGAGGAGAGAGCTATGAGAGAGCTATGTGCTTGAGCACAACTAGTGTACGTTTAAATGTATAGCAGATAGTTAGTCACTATAATGAAGAATCGAACAAAATTAACTGTGATGAGCTAGAGCAGCAAAACTACACTACTAGTAACACACAAACACCGGTGAACGGAAATGAGACAATATGCTTAGCACAGCATGTCAGCTCGCAGCTCAACTTCTTGTCAGGGGGGAGTAAACGGCTGGTTACAGAGACAATAGAAAGAAGCTCAGAGAGGTGTTGTGACTGGCTAGCTTGCGGTGGCCGCACTATGGTTTCATTAAACAAATAAACAAATAGGCTAACAGCAAAGTTTTGCAGCAAACTATCATAAACTAACAGAAGATTTTTTGTAGTGCCTTTACGACATTCTAACATTACTCACGCTTTGGCTAGCTAACGTTAACTTTGCTGTTAGACACCAGAATTGTTTTTAACGTTAAACAAATAAAACTTGATTCACATTCAGTACTCACACTTGTTGTCCCTATTATCCAGAGCCTAGAAATGCGGTCCTTGGTTATCCAATTCAGTGGGTGGCGCTGTCGCGAAAAACGAGGGTCCTAGAACTATGGTCCTACATATGCGGTCCTGAAACTACAGCCTCCTCTACTGCAGCAACATGCAACTCGCTAATCTCGCATACTACTGGACCCATCAGCCTAATATTTTTTTGTGTACATTTATGACTGTATGCTCAAGGACCTCTCATAGTTGCGGTGTTTCACAATTTTTGAAAAACGTATTTTATTGATTGCTTGTTTTGTACTGCCATTGACTGCTGACTCCTCACTCCTCTTAACCAGTCGGTAAGGGCCCCAAGTGATCAACAACTGCTTCAGTTTGGAATCTTGTTTTTCTGCTAGGGACAACGTACGTGGCAGTCACGTTAGTGTTGGTGAATTCTTTTGTTTGCATTTTCACTTGATGATATAACCTGCATATTGTCTCCCATTCTTTCCACTACTCTCATGCATACACGCTGGACACACAGCCTGCCCTGCACTCCCTGTTCCCCACCCACACGCCCCCAGATCAATCTGATATCATGGCATATAAATAGCATGCCACTTTTAAGGACATTTCGCGTGTCATGTCTATGCATTTTAAGATTTTCACATGTCATTTAACGTCGTTATAGATGGAGTATTTTATGAGTTTTGGACGTGCAGGAAAGGACGAAGTCAGGTGACCTTCGTCGTCATGGTAACAATAATAAACACGTGGTGAACGTTGTGAAACGGTCACAGTTTGGTTAGGTTTAGGAAAAGATCATGGTTTGGGTTAAAATAAGTACGTTAGTTACGTCAGTTAAGCTACGTATGTAAGTTAAATACATAGAATCGTTACATTAAAATAAGTAACGTTGACTTTTGGTTTCACGCAGGACACGAACAGCAGTCTCCAGTTTTTTTCTGAGCAGCAAAGGACACCCAGCAGTCATGGCATCCGACAGATGTGTGGATCTCACCCACACCGCCGATGTTATAGGTATGTCTATTGGGACCATACCATGTAATACAGATGTGAATTTAGCCCCTCACAAAAAAACAGGTGTACTGGGTGATCTTGCAACTGCTGAGTTGCCTGAATTAAAAATAGAATTTGAGGGGGTCAATGGGTATTTTTACCGTTAAATATTGTGACGGCAAAGTTACGCCGTGTGCAGGGACTTGTGAAGGTGCTGGTTTTGCGGACAAAACATGTCATGGCAGTATGTCTGTAAAAGATTAGAAACTGGTTCGTTCTGTCGTCTGCCCAGACCTTGATTAGCCTGGTTACACTTTATGTGTTGCAATGGACCAGCGCTACAGGTCCTGCTTTATATTGTCTTGAAGCAGATTGTTTCATTAGGCCATCAGACAAATGTATTTTTCTTAGCGTTTGTGAAGATAGAGAAAGTGTAACTGTGTCCAGAGGACGTGAAGAATGGAGATTACATCCGTACCCTCTCACTTTTCAAGAATATACCTCATGGTTTAAAAATGTATTCTTTATCCAGTGGTGTGATTGGAGGACTCTGCAAATAATGTTTAGTGAAGTTGATGAAGCTATCAAAAGATAGAATCAACGCTTCTTATGAATGTATTAGAAAATGCCTTGTTTTTGATGATATTCCGACTGGTGTGCAATCAGGCCATGTGTAGGCTGAAAATCATCAGGCACGCTGATCACTAATAACAAATGGTAGGTTGAATATGTGTGTAATATAGAATGCATGCACATGTGATTGTGTGATAAGCTTCATTTTACACAGTGTCTTTCTAATATAATTTATTGTTTTTCAGAATACTTAGATAGATAGTGGTTGGTCAACTCTGTTGAGCGGGTGGCTTGTTGGAACTCCGGCTCCTCCTCTATCTCCGCTGGCCAGCACACATTCGCCGCTGTCTCCGACATTTAGAGTGATACATTATATGTAAGTTAACTGCCCTTCTAGATCAGGCAATTGATAACAAAGTGAGCTTTGTCACAAAGTACAAAAGCAAATGTCGAGTCAATCCTTCTGATGTCTGTAGATTAGAAAAATTGATGGATGTAGTAAGAGCTCAGTCATGTACAACACCTTGGGAAAAGGTGATGCAACTGACTGTAACAATGATGATGATTCAAAACTCGGTGTTGGAGACTTTCTGTGCTGCAATTATGCATACCACTGATGATTTTAAAGGGATAAAAGTGCAACACATGCTTATGCTGTACACGTTGTTTGTAGATGCCATAAGTCTGTATGTTCAAGAACAACAATGTTGTAACACCTTACATGTGATGCAAAAGATGCATATTTTCATAAACAGTAAAATCGGCATTCGTGTTTTAGCCGAAACCTTGCATGTGTTAAAATATTCTTCATAGTCTTTGTGATTACTGTTGTGTGATATACATTGTAGTAGTATACAGAAAATATGTTTTTTTAATATGATTAGCACGACGACAAAATAAAAGACTTAACAATCACAATGTGATCATATGTGTTTCTTATTGATTATGGAGAGTACGTTGCGAAAGATTTACTATGACCCTGCTCACCCGGAAGGGCTGGGAAGCTTCACAATGCGGTCAAGGAATGTACAGGAGTGACACCTACGCTACCCGAGGTTAAACGCTTTTTGTTGGGGCAAGATGTGTATACCTTCCATGCCAATGCTGTTAAATATTTCCAGAGAAACAGGGTTCTGGTTAGTTAGGAATAGAGAAGCAGTTTCAAATTTATCTAGTTGATATATGTGAATATATGTGCAGATAATGATAATATATGATATTTGTTGACATGTATCGATGTATTTTCTAAATATGCGTGGGTCAGGTGTCTTAAAAACAAATCTGGTTCCGCTGTTACAAATGCTTTTAAAGACATGAGACTGAGGGAGGGCTGTGTGCCTATAAAACACCCAACGGACGCAGGCACAGAGTTTTATAATAAGTAGTTTCAACAACTAATGGATCAGTAAAAAATGCATAATTTTTCAACATTAAACAAGACTAAGGCCAGTGTAGTGGAACGTTTTAACAGAACCTTCAAGAAACGTATGTGGAAATATTTAACAGCTGTTAATTCATGTAGTTATGTAGACAGGGTCCAGGACCTTGTTGAAGTGTTGAACAAGTCTCATCATAGATCAATAAAGATGTCACTAGCAGCTGTAAATAAAGACAATGAGAAAACAGTCTTTAACAACTTGTACAAGCTAAAACCACAGAGAATTGTGTCCTTTAAATTTCGTTTTGGGGATACTGTGAGAATATCAAAAATCTGAGGTGTGTTCAAAAAAAGTTATGAACAAACGTTCACAGACATATCAGAGTGCATTGCCAGAGGTCCACCTGTATATAATTCAATTCAACTCAATTTTATTTATATAGCGCCAATTCATAACAGAAGTTATCTCATTGCACTTTTTCTATAGAACAAGTCTAGACCGTACTCTTTATAATATTTATTACAGAGACCCAACAAATCCCACCATGAGCAAGCATTTGGCGACAGTGGCAAGGAAAAACTTCCTTTAAGAGGGCAGAAACCTTGGACAGAACCAGACTCAATGGTGGGCCACCATCTGCCGCTGCCGTGTTAGGTTTCGAGAGAGAAAGAGAGAGAGAGAGGTTTGGAGAGAGAGGTTTAGAGAGAGGTTTGGGGGGGGGAGCACAATGCAAATACCACCTAGAATTTTTTAAATAGTAATGTAATGGTAGTGGTGACATTAATATTAATAAATTAATAATAATAGAAATGACAGCTATAGGAAAAATAATGACAGTATTAGTAACAATCGTAGTAGCAGTTGTCGAGCAGGAACACGAGGGCAGCAAGTGGCCGACAACCAAAGATCCAGTCTCTGCAGCTCCGGAGGTAGAAATACCAGCTGAAAGCAACAGAAGGAGAGAAACGAGAAAGCATAGAACTACAGGAGAGAGAAGATGTCGAGTTAGTAACATGCAGTAATGGGATAAAAATGCATACAGATGGAGAGCGAGAGAAGGAGAGAGGAAAGAGGTGCATCATGGGAAGTCTCCCGGCAGTCTAGGCCTATAGCAGCATAACTAAGGGATGGTTCAGGACTCACCCAAGCCAGCCCTAACTATAAGCTTCAAAGAGGAAAGTCTAAAACCTACTCTTAAATGTGGAGATGGCGTCTGCCTCCCGAACCCAAATTGGGATGTGATTCCACAGAAGAGGAGCTTGATAACTGAAGGCTCTGGCTCCCAATCTACTTTTGAAGACTCTAGGAACCACAAGTAACCCTGCATTCTGGGAGCGCAGTGTTCTAGTCGGTTAATAAGGTATTATGAGCTCTTTAAGATATGATGGTGCCTGACGTTAAGAGCTTTGTAGGTGAGAAGAAGGATTCTCTTCTGTTCTATTCTATAAATTATGTTCTATTCTATAAATTCTATTCTGGATTTTACAGGGAGCCAGTGCAGAGAAGCTAATATTGGAGAAAAATTACCTCTTTTCCTAGTTCTTGACAGTACACGTGCCGCAGAATTCTGGATCAATTGGAGAGTCTTAAGGACTTATTCGGGCAGCCTGATAATAAGGAATTGCAATAGTCCAACCTATATAGACTAACAGATTGTGCTGGTGAAGAATTGAAAGGCACATTTTATGAATCAGAGTAACAATTAGTAATAATCGACAAAAACAAAGCATTTAAAATAGAAAAAATGGCCAAAAAAAAGATCAGGCTGTAAAAAGCTGGTCCTTGTGAAATGGTTGGGCTGACCCGAGAAATTTAACACATGCCTCCCTGAAAAAGATACTGTTGACATGCAATAAAAATGTGTATGCTATCTGCTTGCGCGTTCACTTTTGAATCGATGATCGATCAGTGTCAGAACAATGGAAAAGAACAGCTTTTATGTTACATTGCCTAGTAATGTATCAATACAGGTATATCCAAATAATAGGATATGGCAATACAGGACAAAATTAGCAAAGCCAGTCGTTCTGAGCGAGCCATACAACGTGGGGGTTATTGAGTTCCAATATCCCTGGGTCTGGGCTAGTTTTGACTGTGACTGTCTATGATTCTAAAACACAGCAGACATTGACTATAACTGTCACAGAAACACCAGGCTCCCCTTCACTTCGCACTCCAGGCTCCCCTTCACATCGCACTCCCTCTCCTGAATACTAATGCCAATCACCTGTCACCTATCACACACCTGCACGTAATCAGCCACTCTACTCCCCTATATAACCCAGCTCCTCATCAAAGTCTGTGTCCAGTCTGGTTTATGACTAAGGATAGAACGCTAGTTCCCCTGAATCATATAACTACTTGGACTCACTTCTCTTGAACGAACTCTATTCCCAGCTACCAGTACCCCGTACCTCTTCCCTGGCTCCTTCGTGCTCCTGTCCTCCATGTGTGTCACTCCGGCTCCAGTCCCCGTGTATCTCCTGTCCTCTGTGAGTTCTCCACTCCAGCTCCGGGTCCCGTGTGTGCCACTCGGCTTCCGTGTATCTCACTCCAGCTCCAGTCCCTGTGTATCTCCAGCCCTCCGTGAGTTACCCACTCCATCTCCTGGTCCCGTGTGTCTCTCGTCTTCCGTGGGTGTCGCTCCAGTCTCCCGGTTCGTGTAAAACATCTCCTCAGAGCTTCCCCACTCTTCTCCAGAGCTTCGCCAACTCCATACTAAGGACAGTAGTCTTCCCACCATTCTCTATCTACGCTCTTGGTGTTTCAATAAAACCTGTCATTATCTTCCTTGTGTCTCCGGCCAGTTCTGTCCGTAACAATAACTCTGTTGGATTTTACGATTCTATACCCAGAATAGTAAAAGAATTTAGTTTGAAATGCATTCTTCACCATGCAACATCCCGCATAAGTCTACAGTATAGCAATGTCACAAATCTTATTTATTTTTCAGGGGTAGAAGAAACTAACATTTAAAGGCTGGTGAAAGGAGAAACGTTTGGCCCCCTCACTCCAAAAAGCAACGCTTACATCAACGGTCTGGTCTGTGCTGAATCTGCTGGTTTCAAACAACCTCAGAGCAACCCTCTTAAAGCAAATTAAGGAAAGGAACCTGGGACAAAAGACAAACAGACACAAACGCTTGTGCGGGTTAAACAGGAATTTCCACCTGTGCTTGCCCTGAAACAAATTGTAACCTGCAGCATTTGGGAGATGAAAAGCTTGGGTTCCGGCAGATGCCGCCTCACCACCCCCCTCTCCCAAGAAAGAGGACAAACCTGACGGGGTGCTCTCTGACTGAACATGGTGAGAGCCGTTGGTTCGCCTGTAGAGCAAAGTTCTGACCGCATACAGATCTGAAATCTGTAATGGCTCGATCACCCGAGTCAGCTACAACACGAATGTCTGTTTGAGATGCCGGATTATTTCTTCCAACGGCACTACGATGACTTGACGAAATGGCTTTGGAAGGATCATTTAATCAGAGCCATTCAACGGGCGCTTCAGGCACACCATATCCACGTGTCTGCATACAGAGTCCACGGCGCTTCTGAGGCCTTTCTTCATAACCTCAAAATGACAAGACGCATCGGAGAGAAAATGAAGATGTATGACGCACTGATCGGTCAAGACGAGAAAAAGATTGAACTGATGAACTATGTTGCAGACTTTTGGAAGGGAATTGAGTGATTCAAAAAATGGCTAATTATTGCAGAAAACTTGTGACTTATATAGAGGAACGTGTCAATCAGTTAATGTTTTAGATCAGGTGAAACAGAGTCACCCATGTTGTGGATAACGATTTTTTTTCTTTAGAGACAAAGTCGCTAGACTAGAAAAGATTTTGGATGTTGTTTGAAATGTTGAAAATTGGGATCAGATTGTAAGCGACACATTGCTAGCAGTAAACAAATGCTCGATGTCTGATACCTTTTGTAAAATCATAAAAGAGATGATCAAAGATTCTTGCATGAAAATGTCTCATCTGTTTACTCTTAAGACTTTATTTGTAGACGTTGTGAGTTATTGTGTACAAAACATGTGTCCAAATACCTGGAATGAATTGAAGACATTGCACGATGATATTTACCATATGGGTGGAATCAACGTGTTGAAATTAACCTCCAGTACTCTGAGAAATGCTGTGTGTTTATAATCAATAAAACGATTTAAAGAAGCTTGTGTCTCGTTGTTGTTTTTCAAAAAACCCTAGAGAGGGCAGCTGGAAACATGACAAACGTGAAAAACGTGTCATGAAATAAGTGAATTATAATCCATCACATCCCGGTAGTTTTGGGGGAGTGGACCAACTACGCTGAGCCGTGCAGATTGAAACGGGGAAAAAAGTCAACATAGAACAGGTCAAAGATTTTTTATCGGAACAGGCCTCGTATACTTTGCATAAACAGGCCAGGATACATTTAGTCAGAAATAGAGTGTTTGTACCACGACCTCTAAATCAGTTCCAGGCAGACCTTTGTGATATGCAGGCCTTGACCGAACACAATGATGGGTACAATTATTCACTAATGGTCATCGATGTATTTTCAAAACGGGCTTATGCCAGAGCCTTAAACACAAAAACAGGAGAAGAGGTCTAAGGCCTTTGACTCTATTTTAAAAGAAAGCCAGACCCCTGCAAAGAGTTCTTTAACAAGAGCTTTGAGGGGTTAATGAAGAAACGAGGAATTAATCATTTTGCAACTGCCAGTGAACTGAAAGCGTCTGTTATTGAAAGATTTAACCGTACGCTGAAAACACGAAAGTGGAGATATTTTACGGCTACAAACAGCCGTTGGTATGTGGATGTCTTACAGGAATTGCTACAGCTACAATAAGTTATCATAAAAGTATAAAAATGACGCCTATGCAGCTGACGTCAGAAAAAGTCTCTCGACTGTTTGAAAACCTGTACGGTACATTTCCCATACGCGACAAAAACAAATTAAAGATGAATTTTAAGGAGGGAGATTTGGTGAGAATATACAAACTGAGAGGAGTGTTTGATAAAAAATATCAACAGACTTATAACGATGAATTGTTTACAGTAACCGAACGCATACCTCGCCAACCCCGTGTACAAACTGAAAGAGTATAACGGAGAACCTATCCAAGGCACATTTCACGAAACACAGTTGCAAAAAGTCAAAGTTGGTAAAGACAAAGTGTTTCAAGTTGAAGAAATTTTGGATGAGCGTGTTGTAAGGGGTAAAAAACAAATGCTCGTATGTTGGAAAAACTGGCCTGAAAAATTCACCAGCTGGGTCAAGGCAAGCGACCTGAAAAATTTATAAAAACAATAAGTACGTCGAATCTGAATCATTACAACATGGACCAAATCTCAGGAGAAGGGTTCTACATTGTCCTACCCTCCAACGCCAGTCTTGACGTATTTAAAAATAACACAAGCTCCAGCTACCATGTCGATTTAGCGCAGCATATTGATTTAGAAGGCCCGTGGGAGGTAGCTCTGACATAGATTTCATACCCCCACACCTGGTGTAACATTTCTAATAAGGAAGCTTATTTTGAATGGAGGAATAAACCCAAAGATGATGCGTCAAAGAGCGAGTTGTTCACCCGTCAGAGGTTTAGGGGAGGTTATTATCACAACCTGGCCAGCTCAAGACAGAGCTGAATGCCTTTCTTAGAAAAATTGACTCAGATATTTATTTAGGGTGAGATTTGATTTTCAGGCAGGAGGTCAATATCATCTACGAGTTCATCCCCCTGTGGCTTACATGTTGGGAGTTAAGTTGGGAAAATGGCTTGTTTCCAATCAAAAGTTGGCTACCTATCCGGCTGATATAAAGTCACATGTATTGTTATAGTGATGTGGTACGACATCAACTAGTTGGTAACGCGTATGCGCTGTTCTTGAGAATGATCACTATACAATAGACATATGGGGACGTCATCACGCAGTATTTTAATCCACCCTACTACCTACCGGTGGTCAAGCGACACATCGAAAACATCCACATTGAGATTAAGACGGATCAAAATAACCCTGTAAATTTTACCTTTGGGAAGACTATCGTGAAAGCCATTTTTAGACCTTCCAAAAAAATACTCTGACAAAAAATATGCATCAGAGGCTTGATGAAAATCAAGTAGGGGGCACTCTCCCTGGTTTTTATGGGGCACCTGTTATGTACAGGAGAGGAATCTGTTAGATTTTTTCTAAAATATTCCGTTTTGTATCGCCTTTGGTGAAAAAAGTATTTGCCATTGCTAAGCCTCATCTTAAATCAGCAGCAAAAAACATTGCCTCGGAGGTGATAAGCCACGCGGTTAGTAGAATAGGGGGTCAATCGGACAACGGGGCTCAAGAAGGATCTGGCGGTATGATGGTTTTAGCCAGAAGACTGAGGAAGAGACCTCCCGGGCAGCGAGTAAAAAAAGCGTAAGTCAAAAAAGAGAAAATCAGTAGGGAGAAGTAAGTCCAAAGGAAAGCACGCTGTTGTGAGCTCTGGAGATATATTTTAGAAAACAAATATGCCTCTTTTACATCACAAATTGACCGAATGCACTATGGGTAAGTTGGATTTATTTTTAGCACCCATGACGCAACTGTCTATCGATAAAAAGCTCTACACAGAAGTCCTGCCTTTGTCAGCCATTACTGACGGATGTCCTGTCGAATTTTTTATCCCTGGAGACGGGGAAAAATACATGGATCTGAATGTTCGTGTGAAAATTACCAACGCCGACAGATCAAACCTTCAATTATCCTCTGAATACAATTTTTAACCAATGCGACGTTATTCTGGGGGATAGGTTAATTTCACAGTCCAGTACTCACCCTTACAGAGCGAAGAGAGAGACCCTCCTCAACTATTCAGACGATACGCTAAAAAGTCAGTTCACTGCTGGGTTATTTTACAAAGACACAGCTGGTGCTATGGACTCTATGGTACCAAATAACGGTCAAAACAGGGGATTAAATCAGAGAGCTCAGTTCACCTCGGAATCTAAAGCTGCTAGGTCCTCTTCACGCAGACATATTTTTCTGCGAGAGGCGTCTCTTGAACTCTGTGGATTTGAGAATTAAGCTGACCAGAGCTAACAACGCCTTCTGTCTCATAGGCACTGCCGCCAGCACTTTCCGTTTAAAAATACCGGGGGCCTCGTTGTTTGTCTAGAAAGTCACTGTTTCCCTGGCCGTGCATTTAGGTCACGCGTCAGCTTTAATGAAGGGCAACACTCTCTACCCTTTATCACGCGTGAACATAAAAAACCTACTCCATCCTGGAGAATTCCAGAATATGTAACCAGGAAAATCTGTTCCTGGGGACGATGCCTAAATATCTAGTGATAGCCATGGTGAACCACGAAGCCTTCACAGGAAAAAGAAATCTGTCACCCTTCGGTTTTATTCACAACAACGTTGAATACGACGGTGTAGTCCCTCATTCGTCCAGGAGTGTTCTATCGTAGAAAAGGTTTCAGTCGTAGTCATCTGGACACTGTTTTCAGAATCAAGACGTTTCTCAAGTTGTTCTCAATTGAGAATGACTTCCGGATGGGAGCCGAAACGTCTTGATTCTGAAAACAGTGTCCAGATGACTACGACTGAAACCTTTTCAACGTTGAATACATGGCTCTGTGTCAGGACGGGAGACAGGTGCCCGGCAAAGCTTTCCAACCTCAATTTAATCAGGGGTTATCTGTCAGAGAGTTTTACAATATGTTTACCACTACAGGGAGACACCTGAAAGATTTACCTCTAAGACCGGGAGGAATTTCAGAGGGGTTACTCTTTGTTTGTTTTTAATCTCAAAGCCTGCGAAGATGCCGACGCATTGTAGTGCGTTTCCAACGGACGTTTAAGACTGGAAATGAGATTCAGAGAACCTTTGCCCCATACTACCACTCATCGTTTATGCTTTGTTACGAGTCTATTTTGGAGATTAATTCCAAACGACAGGTGCTTGTGGACTACTAATATGAACAATCATCAATTGGATGGATTACTACGTCATTTACTAGGAGATGCTTTTTGCAGAGTGTGGGCTGTGGATCAGTTACCTTTACTGCGTCAATCCTTTAGACTTACAGCCTTTTTTATTGTCAGCACACCCTGCACATGAACCAGGAGAGCACTGGTTGACCCTCACTCTTGAGGAAGGCAAAAAAGGCAGCTTTTTTTGATTCATTCGGAGTCTCCCCAGATTTTTCACATTACCCTAAAAGCATCTTGCAATTTTTAGAAAACCGTTGTGAATCTATTTTATACCGCAACCGTCAGCTTCAACATGTTCTATGGTGTGTGGCCAGCATTGTGTTTATTATTTATGCCACAGAGCCTGTGGTCTATCTTTTGAAAATGTGCTGCTTTGTATCAAGATGATGTGATGAAAAACGATGCTATGGTATCAAAATTTGTGAAAAAATATCAACGTTGTATGAGGCTGCAAAGAGCCAGATCTTTTCACCACACCGTCTGTTCTTTACAAATGTTGTTTTACAACTTATAAAGATGGATTTGGAGACTGTTAAATTTTTGATTATTTTTTTCTTTCAAATAAAGCCAGCTAAGGGATAAAGGTATATGTTTCTTTCCTTTTCCTGATCTTAACGCCAGGGGTGATGTTTCCATCTCATCGTCCCAACGCGGTGCTAAGGGCGTCTGTTTTTTCCCCCCTTCTTAAACACTAGGAGTGACCCGTCATCGTCATCGTCCCAACGCAGTCCTCCCTTTTGAAGTTTATGATATTGCTCGCGAGAACAGGGGTTACTCATCAAGGATGAAGGGATGTTGAGCTCCCGTAAAGTATTTAGAAACCCCGTCCATCCCTTGTGTTCTCTGGATTTTTTGTGCGTGACAGAGATTTTCAAACAGGTCTAGCATGCCTGAGCCTTTCACAATCTCTCCCTTATGGACAAACTCTCCAGAGGGAGCCCATCCGCTCTTGGTTAATTTCTTCATAATGTACTCTGCATTGGTACGGTAGCGAGCAGGTAGGTTTTGCAGCACCTTGCTAGCAGTTTCATCCAGCGTTACTTGTTTGTCTTCTCGCTGATCTTCTTGCTCCCCAGATTCTTGGGTTAGAGTCAAAGTGATTCGACGGTCTCTCATCTTGTTTGAGCAAAGCTAGGTATCTGTGGAGCAGAATGTTGTATTTTTTCATGGGCATTCAAACCCTTTTCATTTAACACATCCAAATCATTTTTGGCCGTACGTCTCATCGTTTCCCCGGTGTTGGGAGCAGAAGCTACCTACTGACTCAGATGGTTTAGCTGTTGTGGCGAAATCAAAAACGTCTTTTTACTCATTATCTTCTAATAAGTCCTCCCAGCAGCTCTCCAAACATTGGCACCACCGCTGACAGCAAAGGTAAAGGAAAACCACCAGACTGTTTTCTCAGAGCCTGATATTTGGTTTTTAGACTTTTTTTATTGGCCAGCAACCTGATCATTTTCTTATATATTGAGCTGAGGTCAGGGGAATGTTTCCTTTTAAGAGGTTTAACGAGAGCTCGCACAGAGACTGAAGAAAGTCCGATGAACAATAGTTGAGAATTTCTTTACGTTTTCCAAAGTGTGGCGTGGCATAAAGTGCATTGTAAAGGCGCGTTTCTTTAATATGCTGACATGCTGGATCAGGACTTGGATTTAGGTAGAGAGACGATGGGCCACTGATTCCCTTCCTTAGTTTGTATTGTTCTTGGCAGCTGGGCGTGAGATTGATGATTAAATACCCATGAGGATCGTCGTCATGGTAACAATAATAAACATGTGGTGAACGTTGTGAAACGGTCGCAGTTTGGTTACGTTTAGGCACCAAAACCTGGACTGTTAATTGAAGTTTTATGGTACCTACCAAAACATAGTGTAACAGTAGCACAAGCAGAGAAGAGCCATTAAGTCAGCAAATTTACTCATTAATGTCAGTTACACAGAATCAAAAGTTCAAGATTCAATACTTTGCCATTTTAACATAATTGATAGGAATTTGGTTTGGTGAGCACAAACAAAAATAACAAGAACCCACCTCACATACAGTGACTACTGTCAGCAGGCAGACATGGAGGTAAGTGCAATGACGAGGGAGTTTATTGTAAAACAAGACAGAATACTGGGTAAAGCAAATACAATGGAGACGAGGGGCTGGAGCTAGGAAAGTCTATGAGTCTTATCTGATTATGAGTAGTTTGTTCAGTTCACTGGAGGAGACGGGAAACAGGAGAGCCAGGAGTCGAACTCGAACACACACACACACACACACACACACACACACACACACACACACACACACACCGGTTGAGTGGAGTCCAAAGTCCTTGGGGAATCTTCAGGAAATACTGCGGTCGGGTTGAATCTCATAATAGGTTTGAGACCAGACAGTGAGTGAACCGGAGGAGTGTGACTTTATAGTGTGGGGTTGGTGATTGGTGGCAGGTGTGTGATCAGTACTCAGGTGAGTGAGATCTGTTGATTGCAGTGGGTGGAGCTGGTGGTGTCAGTGTTGGTTCTCTGACAACTACCTTAGATTTTTGACTTAAAACTATGCAATTTCACATGATTTTGGACCATTATTACTACTATAGATAATGACCAAAAAGCTTAAAGACAAAGCTGGTTATCATGCATTAGTAAACAACCAGTTCAGACCCGGCATTCTAATAGAAGGACTAGTAGATGATTCGCTCTCATGTACTGATATTATGTACTGCTTTCTACTTGTAAGGCTAGTATACTTTCTAGTCAACTAATTTATTTCCCATTCAGTGAGATTTACGCCATTTTACCAGTGCTTACAGTGATCGGTTTAAGCCAACTTTTGGCTGGTTAGTTGACAAATGTTCACTTATCGAGAGGGCTCGGCTGCTTCACTGTGGTGAATTATGCTAGTCAGTTAGCTTGATAACAGTCTCAATTTTTTAAATGATAGATAAATATGCCCTTTGCCGTACATTGGCTGGGAAAACTTGAGAGAGGGAGGAAGATAGTGTAGATGACAATTTTTGTTACATTTGGCTAATCACCAAAATGTATCTTTGGCGATTCCAGCCCACTGTGACAGGTATCAGACAACTTTGGTCAAAGAGAGCTTCTGTGGACCCTTGTTGAAGATATACCAAACACCCCATCTAGTGGCCGCTAGATGAAATAGAATGCAAAATGTTTTGTTTTCCCACCAAACGTTTTTGTGACAGTGCTGCGGTGTAGAGGCAGGACGTGAACATTGTATCGATAAATTACTGGACGTGCGTCGGCTCGACCTCATGCTCTCCACATTGTTTTTACGTTCATACGGCGGTTCAAAATGCTTAGGCACTGTGCGTAAGCTGTATAATAGCAGGGAAAACCCTGTATACATAAGTGCAGTGTCTTACAGAAAGGAATAATATCTTAAGAGTTAAGGGCACGGAAGGCCTCTGGGTAGGTGCTGTTGCAGAACCTGGCTGTCCTAGTTTTGAATCTTTTCAGTCTTTTTAAAGAAGGGAAGAAGTTAAAAAAGTTTGCTTACATTAGCTAACATAAACTACCGTAAGCTGCTGGTCATACCAGACCAATAATTGAGCATGGGTGCGCTTTATGCTTATGAATTCAACTTTTTATTTGTAAGAGGAAGAATGTGTTATGTAGTCTTTTATAAGAACATCGCAGCTGTTGACTATTCTTATGTATACAAATGGTAGACAAGGCTATTAAATTGACAATTTTGTATAGTTCACCCATACAATTGGGCTAATTGGAATGGTTAATGATCCAGTTTTTACTCATAAACCAGCAATGTGCTTTTGACATGTTTTCACACTCTGAAGGTATGTCTACTCAGAAAGCGTTTCAGCTGCGTTTTTCAAATGTGCATCGCATGTCTGACTGAACAGATGCGCCTCTATTTTATGCAATCCAGCCATCTAGACAGGTTGTGTAATGGCTCGCTTTTCTCACGCGCTATATGTTTTTCGCTTCAACTTTATTTTGTTCCGTTTTGCCAAAACAAAGGTGACCTACACTCAGTACTGTGCCTGAACACATCCTGCATAGACACAGATGCAGCACTTAGCCCCTCTCAGTGTTAACAACCCTGCATTTTGTTTAACAAATACATGCAGACAGAAACTAACAAATACACTTCAATATACAGTACTACTACTACTAACTAAAATATACTACTAATCTTCAACAGCAAGTTTTGACAGAAATTTAATGCTGACTGGAAATATTAATTAATGTATCTGGCAAATCGCAAAATTGTTTAGACTGAACGTATCAGTAAAATGTTAACTGACAACGTATTTAAAAAATGTTTTCAGCCATCTACATAGAAGGTAGATAAATGTAGCGCTTCATTCACTCAAAAAAACATTGCCTCTGAACATAATCCATGTAGCGATTTGTCACCACAATGTAATTGAAAAAACTATTTATTAATATATAAACATATTTTCTGGGAGACAGGGTTGGGCAAGCTCATATTACGTAATTCAATTCAGTTCAGTTAAATTTTATTTATATAGCGCCAATTCATAACAGAAGTTATCTCATTGCACTTTTCCTATAGAACAGGTCTAGACCATACTCTTTATAATATTAATTACAGAGACCCAACAAATCCCACCATGAGCAAGCATTTGGCGACAGTGGCAAGGAAAAACTTCCATTAAGAGGGCAGAAACCTTAGACAGAACCAAACTCAATGGTGGGCAGCCATCTGCCGCTGCTGTGTTAGGTTTTGAGAGAGAGAGAGATTTAGAGAGAGAGAGAGATGGAGAGAGAGGAAGATGGAGAGGTTTAGAGAGAGGTGTGGGGGAGAGGGAGGCACAATGCAAATACCACATAGAATTTTTAAAATAGTAGTAAAGACTTTTTAAGAAGCGGTTTAATTACAGCTATTTTAAAAGACTGTGGGACTGTTAATAAAGACAGATTGCAGGGTTACTTGTGGTTCCTAGAATCTCCAAAAGTAGAATGGGAGCCAGAGCCTTCAGTTATCAAGCTCCTCTCCTGTGGAATTAGGTCCCAGTTTGGGTTCGGGAGGCAGACACCATCTCCACATTTAAGAGTAGGCTTAAGACTTTCCTCTTTGATAAAGCTTATAGTTAGGGCTGGCTTGGTGAGCCCTGAACCATCCCTTAGTTAATCTGCCATAGGCCTAGACTGCCGGGAGACTTCCCATGATGCACATCTCTCCTCTCTCCTCCTCTCTCTCTCCATCTGTATGCATTTACATCCCAATTATGCATGTTACTAACTCGACATCTTCTCTCTCCCGTAGTTTTGTGCTTTCCCGTCTCTCTCCTCTCTCCTTCTGTCGTTTTAAGCAGGTATTTCTACCTCCAGAGCTGCAGACTGGATCTTTGTTTGTGGGCCACCTGCTGCCCCTGTGTTCCTGCTCGACAACTGCTACTACAGTTGTTGTTATTGGCCTTGTTACTATTATTGTCATTATTATTCCTGAGTATATCATTCCTATTATTATTACTTTATTAATATTAATATTACCACTACCATTAAATTATTACAATTTTAAAATTATAGGTGGAATTTGCATTGTGCTTCCATTGTTTGGTTTAGGGATAAGTGTAATCAGTATTCATATGGTGGGGAATTTTAAAACTACGGGGGATTTCGGAGATCATTTTGAAAAATATGGGTAAAAGGAGAGACCAGAATTTTTTTTTAAATTCTACTGGATATCCATCTAAATCTGGGGACTTATTGTTGGGAATGAGTAGTAGTGCTTTCCTCAGTTCATCTAGGGTGAGAGGTTTATCCAGATTCTCTGCCTGTGATGTGTCTAGCTGTGGAAGGGAAACACTCAAAAAAACATTGCTGTTTGTAGATGTGGTGTCATGGTGGGGTGTACAATTTGGAGTAGTATTGTCTGAATGTTTAATTTTTTGCAGTGTGATCTTGTGTAGTGTTTCTGGAGATATCTTCTATTGATATGATGTTAGATTTTTCAGTTTGTTGTTTCAATTGGTTAGCTAAAAGTTTGCCAGTTTTATTACCATATTCAATAGGAATAAAGGAGCGATCAAGATCTGGGTTTAATACAGAGTTAAAATCGCCTCCTAGAATAATATGGGAATTGAGAAAGTTGGCTAATTCTAAAAAGAGGTAGTGAAAGAAGGTAGGGGAGTAAGTGTTGGGGCTGTAGATGCTATCTATTGTTATACTGTCTTTGTCAATGTTGCCGTTGATGATAATGAAATATCCTTTTGGATCGATTACAGCTGATTTATGGGATTATGGTGTGTTTTTGCTAATCAGAATGGAAGTACCACGTTTTTTGGAGTTATAAGTTGAATGGTATGTCTGGTCAGTCCATCTGGCCTTAAGCTTCCGAGACTTCCCTCTCTGAGATGTGTTTCTTGTAATAGACGGATGTCTGATTTCAGTTTGTGTAGCTGGTTCAATACTTTGGTCCTTTTTGCAGGGGAGCTGATTCCTCTTATGTTCCAAGATGTTATATTCAGTGCCAATGTCATGGTGTTAGTGATATTGATAATTAGAAAAATGTTGTGCTACACAGTGATGTGTGTGTGTGGGGGCGGACAAACACACAAACAAACAAAAAAAGGAAAAAAAGCAAACATCAACAACAACAATGACAAGGAAAACAACAACAAATGTCTCAAAAACCACGTGACACCATTGAGCACAAAAAAAAAGACATACAGGGAACAGTGTGTCTTATTTTGAGGACAACAGGGTGTAAGTTGGGTGTTCTATTTTAACCCTACAATGCCTTCTGTTGGGTTGATTTCTATCGAGATCTACTGGAAGATGTAAAAAAAAACCATACAGAACATATGAACATACAGACACAAATATACACACCTACAGTACATCTATACAAATGCACACATATACAGTATATTTACATGCACATAAATATCTATTAAGTAGTTGTCATTGCTTGTTCAGATACATACAGCCACATACAAACATACTCATACATACATGTACATGATACATAAGTATGTGTATTCATTCACCCATCCATTCACACAAACAGATACACATGCATACTCCTATATTAACAGATGGAATTAGTACTGCAAAGTGCATTAACTCTGCAGTATAAACATAATGGCCAGGCCATATGTGCAATATTCCGTTGAAGCAGTGCAACTTAGATGTCATTCATAACAATTATAATCGTAAGCCCAGTAAGTATGATAATAAATTAAATTCTAGTTGTTCACTATCACAGGCAAGACTTCAGAAAACACTGCAGTGTATTTAAATTAGAAATATTTTTGCAAATATCACATTTCGACACAAAGTGGTATGGTCTTAGTAATATTATATATATACATACACACACTGACATGCATACACATATACCCATATACATACACATACGATTTACAGTTTAAGTTAAACCACTTAAAGCAGTTAAAGTGTCAGTTGAAGTTGAAACACTGAAATGGTTTGAGGTGTCAGTTGAAGTTTAAGCATTCAAAGGAGTTGAGTTGTCATCTGTAGTGTAAGAGCTGAAAGCATCTTTAGCAAGTTTAGTTTCAAATTTGTTTAGTTTTCAAGCTAGCAATTAGCTGGTGAAAAATATGGGAGCATCTAGCAGCTGAGCGTGCAGATCTAGAGGAAAGAAACGGAGTGTGCATTGCGCAGCAGTGGCTTGCACTTCACCGCATTGTGCCCCGCTGCCCATTATAGTTAAGTTGACAGATATGTAATTTGGAGACAAGACTTGGTTTGGAAAAGTTTAGAGCCTGCCTTGCTGCTTGTTGTAAGGCCTAGATGGCCTGAATGTTAGGTACTACTGAGGTCTGGTAGTTATGCGTTGCAGTGTGTTAGTTGGACAGAGTCCTGCAGTGTTTTGATCAAATTGTGTCTTAGTATGAAAACTGTCAAGTGAACTGACACCATTTTTGGTCAGATTCAACTGCTATGTCCATGTTTTATACATTCTATCCTGGTTTGGCGTATGGACCCCATTCAAACTGTAAAAGTAACAAAATTCATTATAGTCAAAGGGTTAGGTGAAGAAAGACGTACACTTTTTTTAAGGAACGCCCTGTTCACACTCGCACAGTTAAACACTTTCACACCTGGAAACTGTCTGATCTGTTTCCAGGTCCCTGGTCCTGTTTTGTTCTGTCAGCAATGACGCGGTTGGAAAAAAGTCTGTATGCTTCGAGTGACAACATATGACTGACACTTCGTATCTTGTTCAATGTTTAAGGGGCAACTCTAGTGTAAATGGGAGAGTGTTTCCTAACATGTTAGCTATATATATATATATGTCAGGACTGTCTGTGTTTCTTAGCTTGTTGTGGAGTTTTGCTGGCCCCAAGTGGTCAAAAATCAATTGATGCAGCTTTAACAAAGACAAAGTAATATTTTTTTCTTACACTTTCCTTAACACTTTAATACTTTTGGTACTTTATTTTATTTATTGAGATGTGTCAGTACTGTCCAAAATTTATTTTAGTTATTTCCAGCTTTTAGTATGCATTCTGACATCTTTGATAATAATGAATTGTTACTTTTCCAGTTTGAATGCGGTCCATACTCCAAACCAGGATAGAATGTATAAAACATGGACATAGCAGTTGAATCTGACTGGTGAAGAATGGTGTCAGTTCACTTGACAGTTTTCATACTAAAACACAATTTGATCAGTACTGAGTCTAAGTGAACAGTGTTATCCAGTAGTGTTGACCATTTTAAAGCTTTTAAGATGGTATTTTGTACTAGGAAGTTTATTTCCCATGCAACTGCAATGCATCACTGTTTCAAGGGTCTGCAGGGGATGATCAAAGCCTGAGATAACTTGAATTTTAGTGAATCTGAAATTCTTTGACTGTTGTAAGGGCTAGATGGCCTGAATGTTAGGTACCACTGAGGTCTGGTAGTTATGCGCTGCAGTGTGTTGGACTGAGTCCTGCAGTGTTTTGAGTAGCATACTGGTGTATGGCTGTGTGATGAGCACTCACTCACACTAGAATGTGTTGAGTCAGCTGCTTTGCAAGCCTCTGTCCCTCCCCAGTGTGCTATTTATACACACCCAAACCAGCCTCTGCCCATACCAACAAACACAAACAGACACAAGTGCATACACATGTTGTCTGATCTACACACAGGCACACACACACTTGAACACAAACACTGGAGGCAGGGTTAGAGCTGTGCCCCAGGGTGACTCAGTTTTTTCCAGACACTGTGTTGAGGAGGAAGCAACAGGTGGGCTCAGAGACACAGAACAGCAGAGAGCAGGAGACGCTCAGGCTGATAGTCAGCCTGCATGGGAGCAGCTGGACTTTTACCAAACCTCACAGGATCACATGTAGGACGCTGAGGTAGGACAATAAGTCAAGCATGTCTTGACTTGGTTTCAGCATTTTCAATGGCTGAAACCAATAAATATTTGATGTACATTACAATAGACACTGGGTCTGAAGGGTTAAGCACAATACTTAATACACAGTATGTACTTACGCTGTGTCTACACAGGAGGCATTTCTGCTGCGCTTTTCAGTTCTCATTTGACGCATGTCTGACAAAACAGATTTACCTCTAATTTAAACAATCCAGCTCTCTACACAAGCCACGTAATGGCTCACATTTTACACCCAAAGGGTATTTTTATTTTTCAAGTCTATTTTCTTCCTTTCATGCGCTAACTACAGTGATAGTGTGTTGGGCTTTGATGCATTCACTCCGCAAAACGCATGTGACCAACCCTTAATACTGTGCCTGAACGCCTCCTGTGTAGACACAGTGTTAGTTACTTTCCACCACTGAACTCAACACAATGCATTCCCCTTTCTAGTAAAGCGGGTTTGACATATCCAAGACTATAATATAAACCTTCTTAAATGTTTGTACTTAGTTCTGAACCACAGTATAGTTTACGTGCTAGTGATCTTAGTTTCCTTGGTTCAGGTTGGAGCCGGTAAAGTGTGTCCTGGTCCCTGGCAGCCCTCTGTGTCCTGACCAGCAACAGTAGTCATTCTGTGAACTGTGGCTCACTTCACACTGTGAGTCACTCTGCAGGAATGTTTAGTCACTGAGCAGAATAAGTTTATAATGACACCGGTTGCTGTCAGTTTTTTTTGTCAGCATCTATAAATGTGTTTTCCTGAGTATCAGTTTATACAAATCAAATACATTACACTGTACAGCTACATGTTGTGTTTGCACTGCTTGTGGTAGGACCTAATGATGGCAATTCTCTGATCCACAGCAACATATCAGGATATTTATGGCGCCCCAAGATGATTTTTTTGATCCCATGACCTTTCCTCTGGCACCACCTTCAGGCCATAATTTTCACTTCTACACAAGAAAGAGCAAAATCTAATGGTTTGATCACATGAAATATTTGCAGCTATTCATTCAGAGTTTCAGTGCCTTTTTAACCTTTACTTATCCAGGGAAGTTTCACTGAGAGACGTACACTTTTTTTTAGGAACGCCCTGTTCACACTCGCACAGTTAAACACTTTCACACCTGGAAACCTGAGCAGCTCCACTGGAGGGTCTTGCTCAAGGGGCACCTCAGTAGTGGTAATAAGTGAGGGGCTAGTGCTGCTTTTTCACTTTCCCCACCAAGATTTATTCTGTATCTAACTGGTGACCTTCCAGTCACAAGCCCACTTCTTTAATATTTAGGCCAACACTCCCCCACTGACCCCATGGCCGAGAGGTGTGAGCTTGATTCTTCTGACTTGAGTCATAAATTTGGTGACTTTGGACTCCACAAAATCAAAAAAGACTTAATTTGCACATACAAAAGTGTGCAAATCAATTCTTCATTTTCCTAACAATGGATGGTAAATGGACATGGATATATTGACAACAGCCAATCACGTTGCGTGAACAGGAGGGAAAGATGTGTTTGGCAGTGCAAACCAGCAGACAGACAACAGATACTTCAGATTATCACATTCAGATACAAAAACTATTCTGTGATGATGTGGTCAAAGGCAACATGCTAAACAGGCCTGCAAATAACGATTATTTTCATTATTGATTAATCTGCAAGTTATTTTTTTTGATGAATCAATGAATCTTTAATGTCAGTAAATAGTGCAAATGCCCATTATAATTGTCCATAGCCCAAGGTGACATATTCAAATGTCTTGTTTTGTCCACCCAACAGTCCAAAACCCAAAGGCATTCAGTTTATAATGATATAAAACCAAAAAGCATCTCAAAAATCTCACCTTTGAGAAGGTGGAACCAGCAAAGTTTGGCATTTTTGCTTTAAAAATTACTAAACGATTATTAAAAGATCAAAATAGTTGATGATTAATTATTTGTTGATCAACTAATCGATTAATTAGAATCAGTTCTAATGCTTACCCTATAGCTCAAAAACCACAGATGGGGATTTTACCACTTATGTTTGAAATTTGGGGATGCACCACAAACGGTAAATTGAGGCTGTGTCAGTGAGCCCTCAACACAGTCAGTGTGGTAGCTTAAATGTTTTTCAAAGTCTTGAGAATTACTTGTGACTTGCAAAACAATGACTTTGTCCCACCCGTCATGACCTACAGTATCCTACAGTAACTTAGTGATACACACTTGAACTTACTGATGAAGCTCAACATGTCCTCAGTAATGGCATTTCTAGTATGTTGTTCAGTAGGGGTTGGTTATGCTTCACCTAGTTCATACAATGTGTTGTCTGACCACAGAAAAAAGGTGTTTTTATAGTTGATGCGAACTGCCACACTCGAAGGCGGAGTGAAAAGCCAACCGCCATAGAGATGGGGAGACACAATATCATTTAAGTATGGGGTTAACACCACACATTTTCAGACAGTCTCTCCTGGAAGGCATCTATATTGTTGCACTCTGTGGTATACACAAAGTGACAGAAATAGTCAAGAATGAAAAAAGAGCTAGAGAGAAAAGTTCTGACCCTGGCTTCTTTCTCACCTCCACACTACACTGAGCAATGCCCCTAGGGGCAGAGCTGGGATCAGATGTGTTCCCACAATATTTACATGACTTCGACAATTCAGTAATATGCATGAAGAGGCAGAGATAAAGAGAGAGAAGGGGCTGGCAGCTGGAGGCTGTCTTGCATAATGACATGTAATAAGACTCCTCTTTTTTCTGATGAAGTGCAGGAGTGAAACGATCTGTCTTAGGTACTGCACAGTGTGTTCTACTGGCAAGCAAATCCCTTTTCCATTTCCATACATGGCATATATTTACAGATACAAGGCTGTGCTCACATTCCCATTAGAGCTGAAACAATTAGTTGATTCATCGATAGGTCAATCAGCAAAAAAATAATCAGCAACTATTTTGATAATCCATTAATCGTTTTAATCATTTTTCAAGCAAAAATCCTCTAGTTTTAGTTTTATGAGGATTTGTTTCTTTAATATGATAGTAAATTGAATATATTTAGATTTTGTACTGTTGGACAAAACAAGACATATATAGATGTCATTTTAGGCTTTCAGAAATTGCATGGAGCATTTTTACATTTTATGGGCCAAACAATTAATTGAAAAAAAATTAAGATTAACCAACTATAAAAATAATCGTTAGTTGCAGCCCTAAGTTTTTGATAATAAGGAAGAAACATTAGTGCCAAATCTGTGGTTAAAGTGAAAGCACCAAGGACACAAGTTTTTTTATTCTAATAAAGTATGTGACTTTGAGTCTTTCCCCTGAACAGTTGTGAAGGAATCAATCCCTGGTAATCATATTACAGTCAGCAGCCATGGTAAGGGAAATTCCCTGAGGAGCTAGAAAGCAGAAGGTTTTTAAGAAGTGTTTCCTTATCTCACGAAATGAGTTTCCTCCGTAGGGTGGCTGGGCTCACTCTTAGAGATAGGGTAAGGAGCCCAGAGATCCGGAGGGAGCTCGGAGGAGAGCCACTGCTCCTTCGCATTGAAAGGAGCCAATTGGGGTGGTTTAGGCATCTGATCAGGATGTCTCCTGGCAACCTTTGGAGGTTTTCTGGGCACGTCCAACTGGTAGAAGACCCAGAACATGCTGGAGGGATTATATATCTCATCTGGCCAGTGAACGCCTTGGCATTCCCTAGGAGGAGCTGGAATACGTTGCTGGAGAGAGGGACATCTGGACTCTCCTGCTTAGCCTGCAGCCACCACGACCCAGCCACGGATAAGCGAAAGAAAATGGATGGATTGGATGGGTTTACTCATCTTTTCTCAGAAGCCTTTTGCATCAAGGTTAAAGAGTTGTTGGAAGCGCTGCCATATCTTATCCACATGTGGTTTGTTATAGCGGCTTTAACCACTTGAAGATGGATGAAAAAGGAAACAGAAAGACAATACTGTCAATTTGCATGTGTTTATTATGTGGGACTTCTCCAGATTAGCGTCCATTAGCTTGTACTTATGTGCCATAACCTTCAGAGGAAAAGTGGACACAAGTGACAGTGACTTCTCCCCAAAAATCTTTCCTAACAGTAGCTGCCTGTGAAGGCAGCACAACCAACTCATGCACGCCATACAGCTGCAACTCAGCCCTAAATTATTCGTTCAGGAAGCAAATAACACTCCTTATTACAATAGAAATATCAATTCACATGAAATCTTGCAGGTCACAACTATGGATTAGAATCTTTCACATCATTAGCTTCAATTCCACATGGTGAACTGTAAATGTGAAATCAGTAAATTCCCAGAATGCACTCTAAAAAACATTAAGCAAGAAAGATCCAAGGAAATCATTATTTGATTTAATAAAAGGCAGCGGCAAACAGAAAAGTCTTCAGCCTTGATTTAAAAGAACTGAGAGTTGCAGCAGACCTGCAGTTTTCTGAGAGCTTGTTCCAGATATATGGTGCATAAAAACTAAATGCTGCTTCTCCATGTTTAGTTTTGACTCTGGGGACTGAAAGCAGACCTGTCCCAGACGACCTGAGAGGTCTGGATGGTTCGTAACGTAGCAGTAGATCAGAAATGTACTTTGGCCCTAAACCATTAAGTGCTTTATAAACCAACAGTAGTATTTTGAAATCAATTCTTCGACAGACAGGAAGCCAGTGTAAAGACCTCAGAACTGGAGTGATGTGATCCACTTTCTTGGTCTTAGCAGCAGCGCTTTGAATCAGCTGCAACTACCTTTAATTCTGGTTATACTCTTAAAGTGGTAGTAGGCTGACTTTGTAATTGTTTTAATGTGGCTGTTGAAATTCAGGTCTGCGTCAATGACTACACCAAGATTTCTGGCTTGGTTTGTGGTTTTTAACATTAAACCTAACACGGCAGTGGCGGATGGCCGCCCACCATTGAGTCCGGTTCTGTCCAAGGTTTCTACCTCTTAAAGGAAGTTTTTCTTGCCACTGTCGCCAAATGCTTGCTCATGGTGGGATTTGTTGGGTCTCTGTAAATAATATTATAAAGAGTACGGTCTAGACTTGCTCTATAGGAAAAGCGCAATGAGCTAACTTCTGTTATGATTTGGCGCTATATAAATAAAATTGAATTCAATTGAATTGAATACTGATTGAAGCTGACTTAATCGTTGGTGTTTTCTGGTGTTTTAAGTGATATACCGTTTTGTGATTACCTCTGTTTGAACATTTGTGTGGCCAGAGATAGCACTCTCAAAGAAAACACATGAATGATCAGAGAGAGCAACATCAATCACCACAACCTTAGAAATGTTCAGACCCTTGGAGATGATTAAGTCCAGAATGTGCCCCTTGTTGTGTGTGGGCTCTGTCACATGCTGAGTCAGTCCATAGTTATCAAGAACACAACACAGTTCTTTAGTCCCTCTGTCCTGGAGGTTGTCAACATGGATGTTAAAATCACCAACAATGACTACACAGTCAATACAGATTATAGACAGCAGTTCAGTAGTCATCAAAAAAGTTTGCACAGTATTTAGGTAGCCTATAGAAGTCTAGAAATATAGCTCAAGAAGAGTAATTCAACTGAAGAGCCGCATATTCAAAAGAAGCAAAATTTCCATAAGACATCTTCTTGCATTGGAGGGAAACATTAAACAAAATGGCAACTCCGAATGGCTCCAAATGCTGTATAGACTGAACTGGGACGTATAAGCAAAGGTTCATATTTCATTTATAAATAGTTTGATAATAATAATAATGATAGTGTTGTTCACTTTTGGAATATAGCCTATTGATAGCATACTATTGTCGTAGTGTACGATATTTCGAACCCACAGATGCAGAACACACTAGAAGTCTTTACAGATCAATTCACTCTTTAATTGAATGTAAGCAGGATCAGTGGGAAGGGGTGTAGTTCTCCCGAGTGAAGCCTTCGGCGTCGTACTCGGCGACTTAGGGAAAGTAACGATGGTTCTGGAGTGGAGACTGAAGTAGCGGTCACCCGTCTGACTAGGATTGGATGCCGCGTGGATCTGGACAGGCAGACAGGTCCGTGAGGCCAGGAACAGGTGGTGCAATGTAGACCTGGACTGGTCGCGAGGTGGAGTTGGCGGTGAGGTGTGGAGACTGACCGTCAGCAGAACCAGTAGCATGGAGCAGGTAGGATCCAAAAGGTCCGGCTCCGTGGTGGAGTTGTGGGAGACAGGCAAAGTAGTGTGGCTGGAGAGGCAGGTAGACAGGCTGGTAGGAATCCAGACGGAGACAGAAAACTGCGATCACCAGCACAGGATAATCCTGAGGCAGAGCAGAAACAGGGTCAAAAAAACAAGGTGACCAAACAACACTAGCAAATGGTACTTAATGTGTAAGTTAGGAGCCTTGATGTAGTACTCCCTCACCATCCGAGGATCGAGGATGCGGGAGCGTGGGACCCAGGATCGCTCCTCCGGACCATATCCCTCCCAATCCGTGAGGTACTGGAACCCCCTCCCACGGCGGTGCACGTCCATGAGACGCCTCATGGAGAAGGCTGGGTGGTCATCAATGATCCGTAGCGGGTGGCAGAGGATCGGAAGGAGGGCACAGAGTGCTGGAAGAAACTGACTTGAGTTGAGACACATGAATGGTAGGATGGACCTTCATGGAGCGGGGTAATTTAAGTCTGACAGCAGATGGGCTAATGATGCGATCAATGACAAATGGACCGATGTAGCGGGGAGACCGTTTTCTAGATTCGATCCTTAAAAGGATATTTCTAGAAGACAACTAAACACTCTGACCTGGTTAATATGTGGGCGCCGGCATCCGGTGTTGGTCTGCGATTTGACGGTTCTTCTCGGTCGACCGGAGAAGAGCTGCTCGGGTCTCTCTCCAGACTTTCTGGCAACGGCGAAAGTGGTGCTGCATGGATGGAACTGCGAGCTCACTCTCCTAGGATGGAAACAGAGGTGGCTGATATCCTAGTGACAACTCAAATGGGGAGAGACCAGAAGCAGCGCAGGTCAGAGAATTGTGTGCATATTCCACCCAGGGGAGTTGGGAAATCCAAGAGGATGGATTGGAGGCGGCTACGCAGTGGAGGGCTGCCTCGAGGTCTTGGTTCACCCTCTCCGTCTGACCGTTAGACTGCGGGTGGAAGCCGGAGGAAGGCTGATGGTGGCTTCCAGAGCTTGGCCAAAGGATTTCCAGACCTGTGAGATGAACTAGGGCCCCCGATCAGAGACGATGTCCAACGGGATCCCGTGGAGACGGAACACTTGGTGGGTCAGGAGGTCTGCAGTTTCCAGAGCTGAAGGAAGTTTGGGTAAGGCCACGAAGTGTACCGCCTTGGAAAACCAATCCACAATGGTAAGGATGGTGGTGTTACCCTGTGACAGAGGCAGACCGGTAACAAAATCTAGCGTGCAGGATCGGGTTGGATCAGGATAGGAGTGGAGGTGAACAGGGCCTTAAGCTTGTCCAAGGCGGCATCTGCTTCGGTGTTCCAGGAGAAGGGCACCTTGAACGAGGTGAGCTTGGTGAGTGGAACCGCCACACGACTGTAATCTCGGATGAACCTCCGTTAAAAGTTGGCGAATCCCACGAAGCGTTGTAGTTGCTTGCAATTGGCAGGTGTGGGCCACTCTCAGACCGCTTTTACCTTGGCCGGGTCCGTCCTCATCTGCTCACTCTCAAGAATGTACCCCAAGAAGCTCACCGAGTCAACGTGGAATTCGCACTTCTCGGCCTTGAGGAAGAGTCGGTTTTCCAGGAGTCGCTGTAGGACCTGGCAAACGTGAATGACGTGACTGGCTGGGTCTCGGGAGAAGATGAGGATGTCGTCGAGGTAGACAAACACAAAACGGTTCAAGAAGTCGCGGAGGACGTCGTTGACCAGGGCTTGGAACACTGCCGGTGCGTTGGTGAGCCCGAATGGCATGACCAGGTATTCAAAGTGGCCTAGGGGCGTGTTGAAGGCAGTTTTCCATTCATCCCCCTCCCGTATTCGGACCAGGTGATAGGCGTTGCGAAGGTCCAGTTTAGTGAACATGGTGGCCCCATGGAGGGGTTCAAAGGCTGAGTTGATGTGAGGCAGAGGGTACTTGTTTTTCACGGTGATCTGGTTGAGTCCTCTATAGTCGATACAGGGTCGCAGTGTCTTGTCTTTCTTTGCCACAAAGAAAAAACCCACCCCCACAGGTGAGGAGGAAGCCCGAATGAGGCCTACCTGCAATGAGTCTCTTATATAGGTCTCCATGGCCTCCCGTTTGGGTCGAGACAAGTTGTCTAGGCAGCTAGATGGCAGAGGAGCTCCGAGAAGGAGATTGATGGCGCAGTCATAGGGGCGATGTGGCAGTAGAGACAGGGCCAAGTATTTGCTAAAAACCTCTCGTAGGTCATGATATTCCTCCGGAATCGAGGCTAGATCCGGGGGTGCCGGTTTGGGTGGTGGTGTCTTGATCTCAGAGGGAGACCGGGCAGACTGGAGACAGGTGGACAGGCAGTAGGGGCTCGATGTGTGGGTTATGTCGACGCAGCCATGGGTAGCCCAGAACTAGGGGTGTACGAGGTGACGAGATGAGCTGGAAGTGGATATCTTCGTGGTGGTTGCTGTATAGTACCATGGATACCGGGATGGTGCAATGGGTTACCTGGGCTAGGGGTCTGCCATCCAGCGCCTCAACCTTTTGCGGCCACTGCAAAGCCTCCGTGGGGATGCCTGCCTGTCGAGCTAGTTCCATGTCCAGGAAGTTGTCTTCAGCTCCCGAGTCGACCAGGGCTAGCAAAGGAAGGGATCTGCGTAGGTGGTAAAGAGTGGACGGGATTTGTAGTCGAGGCGGTTCTGGCTGACGGGGATTGTTGTGGCTCACCAGAACCCCCACTGCAACTGGTGAGCCTAATCTTTTGGCCTCACGGGACATGTAGCAAGGAAGTGGCCACAATAGACGTAGATGTTCCGCCGGCATGAGGTGGAGTGCCTGCTCATTCCACCTCAAGTCGGCGGCTAGCGTGCGGAACTCGATGGAGTAATCCGCCACACTATCCTTGGCTGGTCTGAAGAAGTCAGCTTCCAGTGGTCCCACAAGTGTCCGGATGATCAAAGACGGTTATCATCTCCAGGAATTCTGCCAAGGAAAGTGACGAGAGGGGTCGGCTAGCGTGCGTAGCTTCTGCCCAAGCTAGCACTCTCCCCATAGTACTTCCACGATGTAATTGATCTTGGACTGATCGGAGAAGAGGAGAACGTGACGGGATGCTGGCAGAAGACCAAGGAGCTCTGCAGCAAAAAACCCAGAGTCCCGGAGCAGTGGAGATGACAGTGAAGGCGCTGGTGTGACTGGCGGGTTGACATCACCGGAGCCAGAGCGGAGAGCTGGGTGGTGAGTCTGGAAACCTGGAGTGTCAATTGCGTGATCTGGGTGACCATGTCTGTCAGAGCCCGGATAAGCTGTTCATGTGGGAAACCACGGAGCCAGACCAGAAGACATACACACACATACACACACAGACATTCAGAGACGAGTCGTGGACATACAAGACACACCAGGGAAGGAGAGTACAACGGAGAACACAGGGCTGGGGAGGATAAGGTGGCTGACTACCACAACTATCAGTAATGTTGTTTGATCAAATGCTCTTGTACCTCTTTTTTCTACATCTTTCACTGTATTTAAAGTATTTTTAATGATTATGGACGTTCTGCAGCATTGTAGACTTTTGCAAAGTGAGCAGAAAGTGCTCAAAAAGTGGGCATGAGAGCCCTCAGACTCACAGTGGGACAGCCCTGAGCTCTTGTGGATTGAACCACAAAATGTGTCAGAGTACGAAGAGGACATTAGAACGTCCTACAGACTCTTTACACACTGTCATAGCTGCAGTTTACACAATTAGTAATGTTAGTAAATTTGATTAGGTGTGTCAATTAGCAAGCATTATTAATAAATGCCATCTGTGCCTACTTATTGGCTCACCTAAATCACACTTAATATTATTAGCTTCAGCTGTGTTTACACTGCTACAATATGATACAATTGGGAAAATAGTCTGTTGAGAGGCAGAGTAGCACAAATGTAGGGCTGCAACAAGCAATTATTTTCATTATTCCGTAATCTGCCAATTATTTTCTCGATGAACTGATTAATTATTTGGTCTATAAAACATCAGAAAACAGTGAAAAATGACCAAAGCAGTATCCTAAATGTCTTATTTTATTCTGACCAATAGTCCAAAGCCCCAAAATATTCAATTTACTATCATCAAGACCAAGAAAAGCAGCAAATTCTCACATTTGAGAAGCTTTTGATTGCCTAATCGATTAATCGTCTAATCATTGCAACTCTTCACAAATGTGAAAGATGACAGAACAAACCTTAACTGTTAGAGCCACATATAGTTTATCAGTTTCATACCTCACTTCAGAAACATATTGTAGATATTACATCATTATGGCTTGTGTTGAAGGCCATTGACCATCAACAATTATATGTAGGGAACTAGGGACTGATTTGAAACATACCCAATCTAACTGCACACAGTATTATCTAGAACCTTCTTAACTTCCCTGAGAAATGTATCTAAACATTTTTTTTTTTGCTTGATTCAAAATGTCTTTTATATGTTACTTCTTAAGATACTACTTAAGTACTTTCTGCCGCAATGGTCTGCTAAGGTCTGCGCATTGGTCAAAATTTCTGATCTCTGACTGTATGCGATTGAGGGGTCTGCTGATATACTATTTGTACTATAAACCATAGTGAAACATACCGGTGGTAACACTGCCAACAATTTCCATTACTATCCTTGAAGTTGAATAATTACAACTATTGCCCAGTTACTGAACATTTCAGCATACCTGCTGAGCAGCTGCCCTACACTAAACTCCTTTAAAATAGCTACATGTCAAGTCTCATGGTTTACTTGTAAGGCTCATGTTTTAATGCCTTTGTTCATCATCTGTGATGTAAAAACATCACATTTCCACACAGTCAGAGAAATAAAAAGTATTCGTCCTTGTCATACTTCAGTTACAAAATCCTAACACACCACAGAGCATCTGTTCTGCTGCTGACAGCTCTATCAACTGAAGAGTCAATAACACTGGACGGCGGTAGAGGAGGCTGTAACAGTGTGTGGGTTCAAAAGTAATTTAGTTCAAAAGTCTAACTTTCAGCACTGGAGCTGTGAGCATTGGAGCAGTGAACAGAAACAAATTGTGCTGCTGTCGGTTTCAATTATCCTTCTCTCTTTCCATCACATTTAGTTTTGTAGATAGGCTATAAACTTTTATAAATCAAGTCTTGTTTCAAAACTACCTGCCATGCTGTTATCCTGATTTGCTGTGTTCAATGACACAGGGGGGAAAAAAGGCTGTATGCTTTGATTGTTGACATAAGGCTGATGCTTCGAACCATGTTCAATGTTTAGGGGCCAGCCTTAGTGTAAATGTGCAGTGATTTGACTGACAAAACAAGATTTGATATGGGGGCTTCTCGACTGATGATTAGAATCATAAAGGTTTAGGGGTCAGCCCTAATAACTACCATCATTTTATTTTGCTTAGCCACAAGGGAGAGCACACTTCAACCTGTCAAACAGAGGGACCACAGCAGGACTAGAGAAGCCAGCTCCTTGTCTATCTAGCTTTAGGTACTGCGACTATAGTTGAAACATTAAGTGAGAGAGAGCATGCATTTACGTGACTGATAAATAGGGAACTTGCATCCTCAAAATCATTGCGCATATTACGTACTTCCTGACCGGCTAGCTTTAGTTCTGTCTGTGGTGAAGGTTTCAATTCAGCATCAACCAACCAGTGGAGGAAAACTAAACCAATAACGTATTTGGTTCATGTGTGGATGCATTGTGCAGAGGGGCGGGTGGTGTTAATGGCTTGTAAGAGCCCGATGTACCTGTGTCACGGTCCATCACTGTTACGTTCTATGCAAATTTATATTCTCAATCCTTTGTTTAGCCATGTAGACACAGAGTTTCTAAGACTATGTGTATTTTCTGCTGTTGCACATCACCAGTTTTGGCTCAGGTTTCTTGTCAACTATACACCCCTTCACCCCCTTTTTCTCCTCTCCCTCCTTGCCCTCTCATTACCATCTTAGTCTTATATGACCTGGCTTTGGACAGTGAAGGGAATTGGTACAATGGGAAAAAAAACGCATGCAGGCATGCAGAGGAAGTGAAGGATTTCTTGTGAGGTAGGGTGGGGTGCAGCACTGATTAAACATGTGCACGGGAAAACATTAGCTTCCAGAAATGTGAAGAAGGTAACTACAGCAACTGTTTCAAAGCTTATCACAGCATTAATGTTTTGAATGGAGTGCTACTAGGAAAAATATTCTTGAACTCAAGAAACTGTGTTAAATGTAAGGTACATTCCAAAGTGGCTTAGATAATAAAATAAAATCAAAGGAAGAAGCACTCACTAGCAGTTACCACAATTATTCACAGGCCAGCTCATAAAACTAACTTCACACCCAGCTGTTTAGACTGAAAAAGTAATTCAATTAAGATCCCAAACTAAATGAAAATGAAACCGTAATGACCCTGATTTTTCCCAGAGGGAGTTAGGTGGTCGTTGATGCATAGCGTTGGCATGTCAGAAAGACAGACTGGCTATCTGAAAAGCCTTGCTGACAGAGAGAGATGGGGGAGGGAAATGTAAGAAGGTGGGAGGAGAAAAACAGGGAGTGTGATAACAGCGCTGGGAAGATTTGTTGGCTCTCTGTTAGTGTGTTTCCCAGCAGCCTGCTGTGCTCACGGCTTATTCTATAACCGTGCCCGGATTATGAGAACAGGGGCTTCAATGTTCTGTAGATACTGTCAACCACATGGTAATGTACAGTACCAGACCTTTACTGTATCTGTCTGCCAGCTTTTAGCATATTTAACCTGTGATAGAAGGGTTAGAAAAGGTGTTTCCTTAATTTCCTTATTTGATTGGAGTGCTTTTGGAGAACAACTCTAAGCACATTTGTGAAATATTGCTGCTGTTTCAGGCAGTTACAGTGTGCATTGTCAGTTTTGGTGTGTGTGTGACTGAAACACATTTTTTACCTCCAGATTAAGGACACTTTTGGAAAGTGAGGACATTTTGGTCAGTCCTCACAACTTCAAAAGGCTGATTGAAGGTTAAGACTTGGTTTTAAGGGTCAGGTTAGGGTTAGGGTTAGGCATTTAGTTGTGATGGTTAAGGTTAGGGTAAGGGGCTAGGGAATGCATTATGTCAATGACGGTCCTTACAAAGATAGAAGTACAAGGATGTGGGTGTGTGTGCGTGTGTGTGTGTGTGTGTGTGTGTGTGTGTGTGTATTCTGTTTGTTCCGCTGTTTGTGTCTTGTGTATCATTGTTAGCAGTGGTGAATTTCGGGACACCTTTCTATTTGTCTGTTAGGTGGAGGAAGAGGAAGATATTTTGGTAGAGGAATTTTTGGCTGTTTTCTGTGTGATTTACCTTCATGGGGTTAAAGGATAGTCTTTCTTTCTTCAGTCAGTGTCCTGTCTTTCCTTCCTTTCTTTTCGGGCTTTCGTCACCTGTAAACACAGGCAGCTGAGGCATGCCCAGGCACTGCCCAGGTATTGGTATGCGTCAGCTTTGCAAAGTGTCTGTTTGCCAAACCTTTATTTTTTACCTTTTTCTTTTTTATGGAGGGGGAGTTAACAGGAAACCATCCTAATTTCTAGAAAACAAAGTCACATTTACTGTATAAGAATAGGAGGTTGTCAAATAAGTAATCACTCAAGGTGTCACAATGTACCAAGGATGAACGAGTAATTAAATTACATTTTTTTAATGGAAAGATCTCTCTCATCTATAATACAATTTTAGATTACTGTGATATTTTTTCTTACACACAGACACTGCTCACCCCACACACACATATTAACACCTACTTTATGTGCTCAGATGGTGTTTGTATGGTGTGTGTCTCTTGTGTTTATGTACAGCTGGGAAATATGCAGTTCACCCCCCTTCTACTGTGCCATGAGGGTGATCTCTTTTTCTTTCAGTTGAAGCTCATTTAGGGCCCTATTTTACTTGCACAAGCACAAAGCGCAAAGTGGTAGGTCTTGGTTGATAAAGAACAAATTATGTTCATTTTAATAAATCCACTAGGTATAAACTAAACACTGAAAGAGAGAGATGTGTTTGGTTGTGTGTTTTTATAAACTGTAAAACGATTGGACAGCAAGAAGAGAAATGCAGTTTTGTAAGAGAGGCAGAGGGCTTGAATGCCTTAAAATTTCGTGACAGCTTTATGTTTGAATTTTATTTTCACATCTTAGTAGGTGTATTAGTGTGCAGAATTAATTCAATATTTGTCAATGGTTGTTTGAGATGAGTGAGGTCTGTACAAAATAGAGTAGCAGTGATCACCAATCAATACTCGCTGGTAAGATTTCTTTTCAACTTGCTCCTGACTTGTTTTGACGTCACACAACAATCAGACAATAATCAAGACTCAAGAATAATCAATATTGTGAACCTACAACAACCAGAATGCGCAATGATGGAAATAGCATCTTACGAATGTATGCTTAGTAGAATGATGGCACTAAGAAGGAAGGGGTGTCTTCCAGGGACTGGTTCTGGGCTTACATTAAAATGGAAGATGGGTCTAAATAGAGTTAAGTTTCCTCTGTGACGATGTGATCCTGTAGTATGACTCAATACATATTTATGACATGTTTTTCCTCTGTTGTTGCTTTTTTGTTTTGTTTTGTTGTTTTCCTGCAGGATTTATTCATTTATTTGTTTACTTTTTTCTGGATTTATGTACCGGAGTCGCACACAATGTTGCCTTCCATGGCCACTCCCACTCCCAAACTTCCCCAACTCCTAACAGCCGGTCAGAGCTACTGAACTCTGATTGCACCGCCAGGTAACAAACTGGGGCAGTGTATGTGCTAAGCCTCATAAAAAAAGTTTATTGTATGTTTTCACACTGTAACGTTGCCATGCTAGTAACAAAACACTGTTGCTATTGCCCTTAGTCTATGCTCAGACGTCCATTTCGCCTGACTGGCTTTGGTTATTTTTTCCAGTTTCTTACAGCACTCCCCTCTCCATATGTGGCCCAAAGCTTTGGTGTAACGCACAGCGACTCCACTTCTGTTTCCATTGGTGCACATTTACCGCAGCAGCACCACCAGTTGTCCCTGGCAAGGGGCAGCTTTGTGCCACTATCCTTACAGGCTGGTGGTCCTTGACTCTCGGCTGTGGAGGTCTCTTCCTCCTCCATACGCCGTAATTCCTCCGCAGTGTATTCTGGCTCATATAACTAGCCCCCAGGTGCAGACTGGGAAAATAATTCAAGCAGTCCAGGCCAATCTCCACATTCACTCCATTCACATTTTGTTTTTTATTTTTTTCATTTGCTGTTTATGCCAGTAACATATCTTTTAGTTTAAAAAACCCTTCCAGAATAATTAAACTGTACTATGTGTGTAGTAGTGTACTATGAAGCTTTGTTCTGTTAATCGAATCAATGTTATGTAGTTAATGACAACTTAAACACACTAGATAAGCTGAAGAAATTCATTCTATTCCAGATACAGTACAGCTACAGTAGGGCAAAGTGTATGCAGTACCTTTATTGTTTTTAAGATTGTGATGAAGAAGTGATGCAGAACTTGTGGGAACAAGTGGGACATGAGGATTTTTAAAATCTGATGGATGAATGTTTAATTAGTCTAATTAGGGATAACATAAACGAAGAACAACATATGATCTGTATCCATTGTATTCATAACTTTTTCTTTTTATCTTCCTGTTTATGAATATTATATATGTAATTGTGAGGAAGGTTTGGCCAGAATATCTTTATTTTGGGATAGCAAATAATTTTGATCGAAATAAACAAAAGATTCAGGTTAGCAAAATAGCCTTGCTAGCATCAGAGAACTTTTGTTTGTTTATGTCACCACATGACTCATATTCATGCAACTTTAGGTCTGTGCAACATCCACGCCTCCCCTGCAGTGGCTTTACGTTAATTAAGTTACAGTACAGGTACCAGCGCAAACAAAAAAAATAATCTGATGGAGAGCATGGCAACATAGCCTGGCACACCAGAATAATTTGGCTCATGTGTGACCATATGCAGTTGACAGACACAACCACAGCAGCAGCATCCAGATGCACAGGCAACAAAACACAAGCAGAAAAAAGAAATCAACAAGTCCACCGGACAATCAGCCAAATACCTACATGTAGTCACACACCTGCAAAAGCACATCCACTGATACAGGGTCACAGAAACAGTAGCATAAAATTTGTGCAAATATGCACAATACACTAAAACAGGCAACACAGCAGGAACAAATAATGTAAATGGCTTACCTGTAATGACTGCACATCAGTACTGAAATTATTTCACTACAATCCAATTCAGTCAGTTCTGTTTCAGGGAAAGCATGAAGAAAGGACAGTCTGTGTCACCACTGATGCTCTGGTGTTAGGTTTTATCCGATTGACAGTTGAGAAGAGTGATATCACTGTATAGTTTGTCATGTAGGGTGACCTGGGCCTGTAGGACACCATACATCTTGAGAAAATATGTCACTGGGGAGTTAGTCTATGTCTGGTAGGCTACTTCATAAAGTCCACCGCAGAGAAAAATGGCTGTTAGCAGGTTGATTTGGGGCTGAATTAGCATCCACATCCATCTGTTTACTGTCTGACAAGGAAAACAGCGCGGGCGACTGTGGGGCAATAGGGTAATACAAACTGAGTGTGATTCCTTTAATGCTGATTAAATGTTCCAGTCTCTGTAATAGGATGTGATGGTCAATGGGGTCGAAAGCAGCACTAAGATTTAACAAGACAAGTACAGAGACAAGTCCTTTGTCTGATGCAATTAGAAGATCATTTGTAATTTTCACCAGTGCTGTCTGTGCTGTGATGCACTCTAAATTCTGACTGAAAATCCTCAAATAAACTATTGTTATGTAGAAAATCACACAACTGATTGGCGACTGCTTTCAAGGATCTTAGAGAGAAAGGGAAGCTTAGATATAGGTCTATAGTTGACTAAAACCCCTGGATCAAGAGTGGGCTTTTTAAGAAGAGGTTTAATTACAGCTATTTTAAAAGACTGTGGTACATAGCCTGTTAATAAAGACAGATTGATCATATCCAGTAAAGAAGTGCTAATTAAGGGTAACGTCTTTAAGCATTCTAGTTGGAATAGGGTCCAATAGAAAGGTTGATGGCTTAGATGAAGAAATCGTTGAAGTTAGTTGGTGAAGGTCAATAGGGAAAAAAACAGTCTAAATATATATTAGGGTTTACAGCTGTTTCTAAGGTTCCTGTGTTTAAGGATAAATCGTTACCAGTTGAGGGCAGGAGGTGATGAATTTAGTCTCTAATAATTAGAATTTTATCATTAAAGAAGCTCATGAAGTCGTTACTACTGAGGGCTAGGCTGCTCTAGCATTACGGAGGGCTTTCCTATATGATTTAAGATTATCTTGCCAGATTAAACGAGATTCTTCCAGATTGGTGGAATGCAATTTCCTTTCCAGTTTTCGTGTTGTTTGCTTTAATTTTCAGGTTTGGGGGTTATACCATGGAGCTGACCTTCTTTGTTTTAGTTTAGGTTTAGGGTTGATTAATAGTTTTGAGTCGAAGGCGGCCGCAATTCCACCTCCTTGGCCAGTGCCTCGAGGAATGTGAGCATTAATATGACTGGACGGAGTGGATTCATTTAGGCTAACATATTCTTCATAACCCAGCCAGTTTTCAGTAAGACAAAATAAGTCAATATGATAATCTGATATTAAATCAAGTAGTAGTACCGCTTTATATGATAGATCTAATGTTTAAGAGTCTACATTTACTTCTCTTATTTTGTTGTAATATTGCAGCGGTGGTGTTCATTTTTATTAGGTTTTTATGTATAACTCCTCTTCTGTTAACTTTTGATTTAATTAATTTAAGTGGTCGGGGGGCAGACACCGGCACTATGGTGGGTAACTGCTCTGGAAGCGCAGAGAAGCGTGTAGGACTGCAACTCTAGGTTGTCATGGTTTGGTCTGATCTCAACTCTAGGTTGTCATGGTTTTGGTCCGCTAATAAACTCGGGTCAGATTTCTAGATATGAGAGCTGCTCCATCCAAAGTGGGATGAATGCCATCTCTCCTAATCAGACCAGGTCTTCCCCAGAAAGTCTGCCAATTATCTTCAGCTTTCTGCTCCTGGCTATAGCTGCCTGCTCTCATCCAGACAAGTCTGAATTTTTTCCACAAAGTTATGCCCCCATTTCACTGGGTTTTTGAGATTACCTAGGAAGTTATCTTTTAATTGTCTTCTTTTAATCTTTTAATTCCTGGAATGTACAGTCTGTTATTATAGGTACAACATCAGCAAGGTTAGGTATCCACTTTTCAGAGTAAGAGATAACTTGTGGCAGTGATTATGAAAGTGTGGAAAGTGCTGGAGGCATTTTGGAGAAATTGTTGACAAAATTCTTGGAGAAAGTTACGCAAGGACTGCCACCAGTATAACAACACCTTGCTTCTTGAGAATTATGACAATTATGAGTCCTGATTCACACAGCTGCTACAGGTTCTTGTCAGATAAATGTAAACATAGGTTGTATTATGCATTTGAACTAATGAAAGATGCTGACGTTTCTCTTGGTCAGGACAGTGTTGGAATTTACAATGTTTAAAGGGGCATCAAATTGTTTAGGTGCAATCAATTAATATGGCTATCAGAATTATCAAAGATAATCATAAATAATAACTTCATAATAATAACTTGGTCAATAAAGTTCCTCAGGGCACCACTCTTCTTAAAGAAGAGAAATGATAGCCAATCAATTGATTGAGTCTCATATAATATACTAAACTATCAAATGGATTGAAAGATTTGGAGTTCAACAGAGAAGTGGTTGGTGAATTATTCACTCTTGTGCAACATTAAAAAAACAGTATAATTATCCACATTTATTAAAACATAAATAAAGCAAAAACACACAACATAAAATCAACTCTAAATTCACTTAGCTAAAGAACAAAAGGGTGTGTATGTGAGTGTGTGGATTCAAAATGGCCAACGCCACATGACGTTAAACAAAAGAAATCTAATTTAAAATGGCGACTGAGGCCGCGGTTGAATGGTCAGACAAAAGAAAGGCAAGGGGGAGGGGAGGGGAGTGCGAAGCACAATGCAAATGCCACTTAGAATTTTAAAATAGTAATAATGTAATGGTAGTGGTAATATTAAACTGAAGCGCTTTGAGTAGTCGGAAAAAGACTAGAAAGGCGCTATATAAGTACAGTCCATTTACCATTAATTTATAACAGAAGTTATCTCATTGCACTTTTCCTATAGAGCAAGTCTAGACCATAATCTTTATAATATTATTTACAGAGACCCAACAAATCCCACCATGAGCAAGCATTTGTTGACAGTGGCAAGAAAAAACTTCCTTTAAGAGGCAGAAACCTTGGACAGAACCAGACTCAATGGTGGGCGGCCATCCGCTGCTGCCGTGTTAGGTTTTGAGAGAGAGAGAGAGAGAGAGAGAGAGAGGTTTTGGGAAAGGGGGGTGGGGGTGGGAGAGAGGGAGGCACAATGCAAATACCACCTAGAATTTTTAAAATAGTAGAAATGTAATTGTAGTGTTAATATTAATAAATTAATAATAATAGGAATAACAGCTATAGGAAAAATAATGTCAGTATTAGTAACAGAGCCAATAACAACAACTGTAGTAGCAGTTGTCAAACAGGGACACGGGGGCAGCAGGTGGCCCACAACCACAGAGCCAGTTTCTGCAGGAGGTAGAAATACCTGCTGAAAGTGACAGAAGGAGAGAAGAGAGAAACGAGAAAGCACAAAACTATGGGAGAGAGAAGATGTTGAGTTAGTAACATGCAGTAATGGGATAAAAATGCAGATGGAGAGGGAGAGAAGGAGAGAGGAAAGAGGTGAGTCATGGGAAGTCTCCCGGCAGTCTAGGCCTATAGCATCATAACTAAGGGATGGTTCAGGACTCACCCAAGCCAGCCCTATCGAAGAGGAAAGTCTTAAGCCTACTCTTAAATGTGGAGATGGTGTCTGCCTCCCGAACCCAAACTAGGATCTGATTCCACAGGAGAGGAACTTTATAACTGAAGGCTCTGGCTCCCATTCTACATTTGTAGACTCTAGGAACCACAAGTAACCTTGCATTCTGGGAGCGCAGTGTTCTAGTTGGGTAATAAGGTATCAGGAGCTCTTTAAGATATGATGGTGCCAGCTTTGTAGATGAGGAGAAGGATTTTAAATTCTATTCTGGATTTTACAAGGAGCCAGTGCAGAGAAGCTAATATTGGAGAAACATGATCTCTTTTCCTAGTTCTTGTCAGTACACGTGTCGCAGCTTTCTGGATCAATTGGAGAGTCCAAGGGACTTATTCGGGCAGTCTGATAATAAGGAACTGCAATAGTTCAACCTAGAAATAACAAATGCATGGACTAGTTTTTCTGCATCATTTCGAGACAGGATGTGCCTGATTTGTGCAATGTTACGCAGTTGAAAGAAGGCAGGCCTTGAAGTTTGTTTCATGTGGGAGATAACTGTATGTGTATGTGTGGTCTGTTTAGGATAGTGGTGCCAGGTTAGAAAAGAGGATAGTTAGTTTGTATGCAAGACCCTATGTCTGTGTGAAATATCACTAACATCAACTTAGCACGTAGCACATCACAACAATAAAAGTCAATGAACCAAATCAATACATGTACATTCACAAAAGTAACACAGTCCTGTGCTTAGCTGTGTACTCTGCTATTCTATGTTATGTCCAGTTATATGCTCAGTGGTTACATTACCAGTCCATAAAGGAAGAAGTTGCTTTTGCGTGCTGCGTTGTTATCTGGCGGTTCTGTTGGATTAGTAAGGTGGGGAAGAATTGTGGTTCTGGGAAATGTCCTTGCTCTGCAGTATTCCGATTGTGCAGATGGATGAAGCCGGTTGCTCCATCTGTTGTTCTTCTCAGTTAACTCTGCTTCGCTGCTCTTGTTGAAAGTTAGCAGGCAGGCTTTCTTGTTGTAGCAGCTGGCACTAGCGTTAATTCAGCTTGGTTGCAGAAACCTTACGCAGGCCCTCACAGTGCTGCTGTAAGAGAGAGAGTTCAGTTCTGCTGTGTGTCTGCTGGTTAGCATGCCACACTGGGAGGGAAACAGCCACAGCTGTCTGTTGCAGTGAAGAATTCCAGGAGAAAGAGAAAGAACAATGGCCGCTGACCCTTTTCTCAATCTGACCAATCATAACCGAAAGCTGGCTCCATGGGGGGAGTTCACACCTACAGTAGGTGTGAATACCAATGGATTGTGGGAGACTGAGTTCAGTGGCTCTCCTTTGTTTACAGAACAAAAGAGCACGCAGTCTCCTAATAAGTTCAGTTAAAGTCACAAATGAACAAATTCGTCTGTCCCAGTGGTCCCAACAACAGTCTTACCCATGTGGACACGATCAGTAATATTTTATACTTAGTCAGATAGTTGCAGATAGTTTCAGTTTGGGGGTTATTAGATGTTCTGTCTGAGATTTCTCCTCTACCCCTATACAATGGAGATGGGTGGAATTTTATTTGTTTACTTCTCACAGCATTAAAAAATTAAGTTTGAAAAACAGCTGCACTGTGTGCTTACAAAAACAACCTCGAGCTTTGTGTCCCCCAGATTTTTTTCTCACTGCCCCAGACCAGAGCTCTGCCCCAGGTCACAAACACAAACACAACTGCACTCCAAACAGAAACATTCATTCTAACATCTGACTGGCTGATCAGGAAACATAAAACTCAGAGACAAACTGCTTCACAAATCTTTCTTCTTCCGTCTGGCAGGATGATCAGGTGGGACAAGTGGCTATGTGTCATTTGCAGTATCATACTGTCAAGTAGTTTTGCTAAGAAAGGATAGGAGGGTAATCTAGGTGTGCTAGACAAACACTATCAAGACATAGTGTTGCCTCACCTCTACAGGTTCATCTTTTGGTGGGGGAGGGGGGGAGTCTATGTGGAAGTGCAGCACAGCTTTAGTGTTTGTTTACTTACGTGTGTGCATGCTAGTGCTACAGCGTGCTTCATTTGACTAATGTTACCTCTGTGTCTTTGGTGTGTTAGGCTTACATTTTATTATGTTCTGTTTGTTTTTTGCAAACCACGTACTATCCTTGACCCGACACTTTGGCCCAAGTGGAAGCACTCCCTCACCCCCTCCCGACAACAGTAAAGCTCCGTGGCCAGAGCAGGGAGACCCCGCTTCGGTTGGCATTGATTCAGACTATGGTTTAAATACAAACACACCGTCTCTGCCTTTGCTGAAATCGTACCCATGACGAGTTTTTAGCCAGGGTTTTAGTGCTTTTGACCCAAGTTGGTATTGCTCTCTGCCATGGCTAGAATACTCTGTAAAGCAAGATGCATGCTTTTGCTTCCCCTGTCAAAAATTTGGGGCCACCAATAATAAAGATGTTGTGTTACAAAATGAGGTTTTACCCATTGGAAGTGCATTGGGAAAGGACAGAGGATTCGACTAGCATGCATGTAACCACTGCAAGAAAGAGGCAACTGATGAAACAGTAGCCCCTCTGCTAGGACCAAACCAGATTAAGAAAAGCTGACTCTTACTCTTATGTGGCAATGGCTGTACCCACCATTGACGTCACCAAGGTCTGGACCTCAGTATTTTTTCCTAGGTGTATATAATAAAAGTTGTGAAATAATTGCCAAAAAATAATACTTTGGTGCGGCAAATATATTGTACAATGCCAAGATTACCGACTTGCTCTTCTGATCATTGCTTGTGTGTGGGTGGGTGGATGGTTGGTGAAGTGGATGATCTTGTCATTACTACAAACACTTTACTCAACACGGTGGTTCTTAGATTATGTTAATAACCAGACAGGCAGGTGAATCCATGCAAAACGTCATACAGGTAACTAGAGAATTTTACTTGTGGACTGCTTGTAGTTCAATGCCATTCATCCCCAGACATCATCTGACAAATAGCTCCTGTGCGGTCGTGCTACGTGACCATTGGCCATCCATCATAAAGCTGGCTAGTTAGTTTCACTTGAATGAATGAATTAGCTAGCTATCCAGCTAACATTAATTCCGTCTATCCAATGGTAGACTGATAAACTTTCAACAAAAGTTGAAATGCTTTTCTTTCAATTCAGTTTGTGTAAAGGGTTGAAATTCATGTTAAAATGAATTATCCCAATATATTTTTATTTTCATTGCAAGATTATCTTAGCGGAGGCTGGTAACATTTACATATAAATATCAATTGACCAGTGTTTACTTTCTTCATTGAGACAGACCAAAATGAAAAGACTCCGTCAATCAAAGCTCAGCTTTGGGAAGGGAAGAGATATGGGAAAAGATGAGGTGACTGAAAGGAAAAGAAAGAGAGAAAGTCATGGAAAAGAGAGAGGAAGAGCAGGTACTGCCCACTGAGTCCAGGATATGATTAGCATTATGTCCCTGTGCTGTTCAACACAAACAAAAACTGACCTGATCCAATTAAAACAATGTAATTATCACAGAGATATATATGTTATTTGGTAATTACAGTGGAATGTATAGGCTAAAAAAAAAAGAACACAAACACCTAGCATAATTATAGTGTAATAATATAGTATTATTGTATAAATATATTATTGTATAACACACATTTTGCTTACGTTTATGTACTGTTTGAGACAGTTTTTATAATTCAGTTTCTAAAACCCTGCGTATGGCCCTGGATGTAGCAAAAGATTCTTGGTGAATTGAGTTTGTAGTTAAAGATGTTCATAATTAATAAAGTTCATATGAAGTTGGGGACTAAGAGTTATTAGAGTGGCTGTGGGGAGAATACACTCACAATTAAACATATGTAGGGTAGTGTTTTGTTCAAACACATTCTCATTGCATTTAGATAACATACATGCATTGAAATATATGTAGACAAAAATAAAGTTTTTCCAATAGGCCGTGGCACACCAAGTTACGAAGGGAAGAGAGTTAAAAAAAAAAAAACATGCACATACCTAAATGTTGTGATGGGTGAGTTACGCTGAGTGTAGGTACTTGTGCAAGTACTTGTACTTGCGGACGATGTAACATGGAGTGTATGTCTGTAAAAGAATGGAAACTTCGTTTCTGTCGTCTGCTAAGACCTTGACCAGCCTAGTTATCCTGAGACACTTTATGTGTCTCAATGGGCCAGCACTACAGGTCCTGCAATATATCGTATTGAAGCAGATTGTTTCATTAGGCTGTTAGACAAATTTATTTTTCTCAGTGTTTGTGAAGATAGAGAGAGGGTAACTGCAACCAGAGGGCGTGAAGAATGGCAATTACAACCGTACACTCTCACTCTTCAAGAATATACCTCATGGTTTAAAAACATCTTCTTTATCCAGTGGTGTGATAAGAGGGCTCTGCAAAGGGTGTTCAGTGAAGTTGACAAAGTTTTCAAAATAGACAGAATCAACGCTTCTTGTGAAAGTATTAGAAAACGCCTTGCTTTTGATGATATATCGTTGTGCAATCAGGCCTTCTGCCCTCCATGTGTAGGCCGAAAATCATCAGTCACGGCAACTACTAGCAACAAACGGTAGGTCGAATATGTGTGTATTATAGCCTACACAGTTATAGAATGCATGCACTCATGATTGTATGTGTGATAAACTTTTTTAATCTGTATGTGTGTTTTTTTTCTTTCTAATATAATTTTTTGTTTTTCAGAATACATACCATGCAGCTGGATATCTCCGCTGGCCTGGGTACCTATCGGAACCCCCCTTCCTCTATCTCCACTGTCCTGCACACCTCCACCGCCTCCAACATCTCTGCTGTCAACGGGTTCATAGATGGCATTAAAACAGTTGTCTTTCATCTGCTCAATATTTTTTTTTGTACAAGTATTGGGATGAGATTTGCTATGGCTGTCAGATTAATCAGCCCAGCTAGAAACATCATGAGTGCGTGTTGTCAAAGTAGTTCAAATTTGCAGGGCTGGTAACTATGAGTAGAAAGTTTATTGAAAAAAACAAAACAAATTGTAACCATACCCTATATTTTTTTGTGTCATGGGAAATAGTTTGAGAGGGCTGTTTAGGGCCGCCAAAGTGAACAATGTCACAAAGTACAAAAGCAAAAGTCAAGTGAAGCTGTCTGATGTCTGCAGATTGAAAAAAATTGATGAATGTAGTAAGAACTCAGTCTTGTGCAACGCCATGGGAAGAGACTCACTGTAACAATGACGATGATGCAAAACTCAGTGTTGGAGACTTTTTGTGCAGTAATTATGCATACCACGAATGATTTCAACGTGATAAAACGCTGTACACTTTGTTTGTAGATGCCATAAATCTGTATGTTCAAGAACAACAGTAAAACCAGAATTCCTGTTTTTGCTGAAGCCTTGTATGTGTTAAAATATTTTTCATAGTCTTTGTGATTATTGCTTTGTGTGTGTAATATACATTGATGTATGCAGAAAGATGTTTTACTATGATTAGTACAATGGTGAAATAAATAAAAAGACGTTGTGACAAACACAATGTGATAATTTATGTTTCATCTCGATCATGGAGAGTACGTTGCAAAAGATTTATTATGACTCTGCTCATCCAGGAGTGTGTATAAGCTTCACAATGTGGTCAGGGATTGTACAGGAGTGACACCGAGGTTAAATGTTTTTTATTGGGGCAAGATGTGTATACCCTCCATGCCAATGCGGCTAAACATTTTCTGAGAAACAGGGTTCTGGTTAGTGGAATTGACAAACAGTTCCAGAGTGATCTAGTTGATATGGGTGAATATTCTGCAGAAAGTTACAAAGGCTTTTAAGACATTCTGAGCGAGGGCCGTGTACCTGCAAGACTCCAAACAGATGCAGGCACAGAGTTTTATAATAAACAGTTTCAACAACTAATGGATCAGTATAAAATCCAACATTTTTCAACATTAAATGAGACTAAGGCTATTGTAGTGGAATGTTTTAACAGAACCTTCAAGACTCAAATGTGGAGATATTTAACAGCTGTTAAATCACGTGGTCCAGGACCTTGTTGATGGCTATAACAAGTCTCATCATAGATCAATAGCCAGCCGCTGCAAATAAAGACAATGAGAAAACAACTTGTACAAGCTAAAACCGCAGAGAATGGTGTTTGGGGGATACAGTGAGAATATCGAAACTCTGAGGTGTGTTCAGAAAAGGTTACGAACAAACATTTACAGATGAGTTTTTTACAATAACGGAGTGCACAGCCAGACTAATAGAATGTGCTGAAAGGCACGTTTTATGAATCAGAGTTACAATTAGTAATTATCAAAAAAAAACTAAGCTTTTAGAATAGAAAAAATATTTGCCAGAAAAACATTAGGACGTAAAAATCTGGTCCTTGTGAAATGGTTGGGCTGGCCCGACCAAATTTAACACATGGCTCTCTGAAAAAGATAGATGTGCATTAAAAGGTGTATGCTATCTGCTTACACATTCACTTTTGAATCGAGACATATCCGTGTCAGAACAATGTAATAGAACAGCAGGTACATTACCTTGTAATGCTTCAATACAGGTATATTCAAATAATAAGATCTGGCAATACAGGGTAAAATTAGCAAAGTCAATCGTTCTGAGCGAGCCATATGAGGTGGCAGTTTTTGAGTTCCAATATCCTAGGGTCTGGGCTAGTTTTTCAGCAGCTGGTGCCGATGTGACTGTCTATGTGTGGTAGTTTAAGGTTTTTCATTTTTATAATGTTTTATTTTGTAGTATTCTCCTTCCCTTGTGTGTCTTGTGGTTTTACTTCCTGGCTTTGTTTTCCCTCCAGTTTTGATTGTTGGCCCTTCCTTAATTGTTTGCACCTGTGTCTCGTTGTCTCACCTCCCCTAGGGTATTTAGTCCGTGTCTCTGTCCTTGTTCAGTGTTGGATCATTGTTGTTACACAAGGTGTGATTCCTGCCTTGAGTTTTGTTCCTGCCTTGAGTTTTGTTCCTGTCATGTGAGTGTTCCTGACCTTTGTGTGTGTTGCCGTTTGGTGCACATTTTGTTGTACCTGGTTCCTGTGCCCAGTTCCCCAGCATTCTTACAGTGAGTTCTGCTTTGGATTCTCTGTCTCCTGTGGATCTTGGTTGGATTCTGGATTTTGTACTTTGCCTGCTCCCTATTTGGACTGTTTAGCCACATTGGACTCACTTCCCTGTTTCCACCACTGCCAGCCAGTAATCCATTTTCCTGTTGCCTGTTCATTACCTGTCTGCCTACCGTCTGCCTGTACCTGCCTGTAAACCACATCACCCCCAATAAACACGGTAGCCATCCAGCTACTTCACCTCATACTGCTTCCTGGTCATCTGCCTTTGAGTCCACATACCATTACACAGCACTAAATATGACACTATGATTCTAAAACACAGCAGACATAGACTATAACTCTATCTGCTGGTTTTTATGATTCTATACCTAGAATAGTAAAATAATTTAATTCAAAATCCATTCTTCACCAAGCAACATCCCTACAGTATAACAATATTACAAATCTTATTTATTTTTCGGGGGCAGAAGGACCTACTTTAAAGGACGATTAGCTGAAATACTGGGTTTCAAAACCAGGGGAACCATTTGAGATACTCCCAACCCCCAATTTCAGGAAACACTATGCAGCGCCTCACTCTGCTGACATTCACGGAGGTAGTTATAATATTTTTGTGTACAGTGACATTGTAGATTATGAAGTACTTGGTGACAGTTATGTGCCGCTCCGCCACTGTATGAATGTATTGGATGAGGTTTGTCGTATGCCCACTCTGACTTATGACAAGCAAAACTACACATCACTCTCTAAATCAGTTATTGACGACATTATTGACTACACTTCAGACCGGTGGGGCAGTATTTTTAAGTGTGTAATGAAAAATTACACACACCCTGTACACCCGGGATAATGGTAGATATGTCGTACTATATGAATCAAGCGGATGAAGAATTACCAGGATTTATTTGGACAAGTACATAATACGGTCATGGGCTAGGAGGTATGTTTTGCTATCTATTAAGGATGGCTGTGCCCTTGTTAAAAAGAGGATTTAGTTTGGCTCAACCTCATTTAAAAACAGCTGCCATAAACATCGTGGGGGATGTGGTGTCCAATATTGCGAAATACAGTATTGAGAAAACAGGAGGGAAACGGACTGATGGTATACAGCCAAAGACCGTTAAAAACAGCCCCCTTTTTCAACGGGTGTCTCCAGCTGCGGGTCGGCAGTTTGTAACTCGTCATTTGCAGACCTGTTGCATAAAATCAGCAAAAAACCACATCACACATAAAATAAAACATCCGTGAAAACAGAGAGAATAATAAATACGTGTATCAAGTATCAAATATTAATTTACATTCATTGGTATCATGTATTGGTTATGCTATTCAATTCAATTTTATTTATATAGCACCATTTCATAACAGAAGTTATCTCATTGTACTTTTCTTAGAGGGCAGGTCTAGACCGTACTCTTTATAATATTGCTCACCGTTTGAATGTTGTTTTACTGGCTGCAAAATCCCTCCATTCTGCAAACATGTTTCGCCACCACTGGTAGATGGTAAGATGGTGTGAAAAAGTGTTTGCCCCCTTCCTGATTTCGTATTTTTTTGCATGTTTGTCACACTTAAATGTTTCAGATCATCAAAGAAATTTAAATATTAGTCAAAGATAACACAAGTAAACACAAAATGCAGTTTTTAAATGAAGGTTGTTATTATTAAGGGAAAACAAAATCCAAACCTACATGGCCCTGTGTGAAAAAGGGATTGCCCCACCTGTTAAAACATAACTTAACTGTGGTTTATCACACCTGAGTTCAATTTCTCTAGCCACACCCAGGCCTGATTACTGCCACACTTGTTCTCAATCAAGAAATCACTTAAATAGGACCTGCCTGACAAAGTGAAGTACACCAAAAGATCATCAAAAGCTAGACATCATGCCGAGATCCAAAGAAATTCAGGAAAAAAAGAAAGAGAAAGAGAAAGAAAGTAATTGAGAGCTATCAGTCTGGAAAAGATTATAAAGCCATTTCTAAAGCTTTGGGACTCCAGCAAACCACAGTGAGAGCCATTATCCACAAATGGCGAAAACATGGAACAGTGTTGAAACTTCCCAGGAGTGGCCGGCCGACCAAAATTACCCTAAGAGCGCAGCGACGACTCATCCAAGAGGTCACAAAAGACCCCACAACAACATCCAAAGAACTGCAGGCCTCACTTGCCTCAGTTAAGGTCAGTGTTCATGACTCCACCATAAGAGAGAGACTGGGCAAAAATGGCCTGCATGGTAGAGTTCCAAGACAAGAACATTAAGGGTTGTCTCATTTTTGCCAGAAAACATCTTGATGATCCCCAAGACTTTTGGGAAAATACTCTGTTGACTGACAAAAGTTGAACTTTTTGGAAGATGTGTGTCCCATTACATCTGGCGTAAAAGTAACACCACATTTCAGAAAAAGAACATCATACCAACAGTAAAATATGGTGGTGGTATTGTGATGGTCTGGGGCTGTTTTGCTGCTTCAGGACCTGGAAGACTTGCTGTGATAAATGGAACCATGAATTCTGCTGTCTACCAAAAACTTCTGAAGGAGAATATCCAGCCATCTGTTCGTGACCTCAAGCTGAAGCGAACTTGGGTTCTGCAGCAGGACAATGATCCAAAATACACCAGCAAGTCAACCTCTGAATGGTTGAAGGACAACAAAATGAAGACTTTGGAGTGGCCTAGACAAAGTCCTGTCCTGAATCCTAATGAGATGCTGTGGCATGACCTTAAAAAGGTAGTTCATGCTCGAAAACCCTCCAATGTGGCTGAATTACAACAATTCTGCAAAGATGAGTGGGCCAAAATTCCTCCACAGCGCTGTAAAAGACTCACTGCAAGTTAATGCAAATGCTTGATTGCAGTTGTTGCTGCTAAGGATGGCCCAACCACTTATTAGGTTTAGGGGGCAATCCCTTTTTCACACAGGGCCATGTAGGTTTGGATTTTGTTTTCCCTTAATAATAACAACCTTCATTTAAAAACTGCATTTTGTGTTTACTTGTGATATCTTTGACTAATATTTAAATTTGTTTGATGATCTGAAACATTTAAGTGTGACAAACATGCACAAAACAGGGAACAGAGACATCTTTTTTCTGTATAACAAGAGTTTATGGCCATGTTGGCAGCTCTGTGATGCTATACTTAGGCACAGCACTGCTTTGAGCTAAATGCTAACATAAGCATGCTAACATGTTCACCACCTTTGTTTAGCATGTTAGCATGTCAACATTTGCAAGTTAACACAAACCCAAAGTACAGCTGAGGCTGAAGGAGAATGTCATTAATTCTGCAAGTATTTGATCATAAACCAAAGTACTGGACAAATTAAGATTTTGACCGAATGATGGCACTAGATGAAAAGTCAGGGGATCACCAAAGTTATTACAATTCATCCTTAGGGGGACATGAATGTTTGAACCACATTACCAATATTTGCTGAGAAATATTATATTACTCTGAATGAAAAATGTCACCTGCTGGTGGCATTAGATAAAATATCAGGGAATCACCAAAGTAATTCAATTTCAATTTTATTTATATATAGCGCCAAGAGGGAAGCACAATGGAAATACCACCTAGAATTTTTTTTTAAAAAGTAAAAATGTAATTGTAGTGGTAATATTAATACATTAATAATAATAATAATAATAGGAATGACAGCTATAGGAATAATAATGACAGTATTAGTAGCAGAGCCAATAACAACAACTGTAGTAGCAGTTGTCGAACAGGAACACAGGGACAGCAAGTGGCCAACAACAGATCCAGTTTCTGCAGCTCCAGAGGAGAGAGACGAGAAAGCACAGAACTACGGGAGAGAGAAGATGTCAAGTTAGTAACATGTAGTAATGGGATAAAAATGCATCGAGATGGAGAGGGAGAGGAGGAGAGAGGAAAGAGGTGCATCATGGGAAGTCTCCCGGCAGTCAGGCCTATAGCAGCATGACTAACTAACTAGTCAGAAGTAAATTGTTGGGGAACATGAATGTCTGACAAATACTGGATAGATTTTCATGAAATGTTGTACAAGGTCTTTCAGTCTGAACCAGAGCAGTGGAATGACCATGGCTAAAATATGTTGCTGTATCTTGGGTGTAGAACTGTGGACTGATTTTCACTGTCAATATTTTCAGTATTTTTAAGGAAAAGGCTCAACTCCTTTGGGTGGATGAGTTTTATCTCATGGGCACCACTGTGTCATTACCTGCCCTGACGGGTCATTTATGGAAGACCTCAGGCAGTCAAGTTTGTCCAAACTAGATGTGGATGGGACCCCTGTCAATCAGTGTTATTGATTGGGCCCCTGTTAATTGATTGGGCCCCTATGTAGATTGCAACACTAGCTCACAATAGTGTGTCGTTCACAAAATGTTCCTAAGAGCGACTACATTTCAAGGAGGCTGTATAATATATCCCTGATTGTTTTTGTCGTTGCGTTTGATTTTCAAACTGGAGAAACATGGCAGCTGTTCGGTCTACATTGTCAAGTTACTTTAAAACTATAAAACAAATTACATTTTTTGATAAAGTTGATGCTTTATTTAAAAACTGGTTTGATGCATCAACATGTACATTTCCCACATGCAGTACAAAAGGGAATATAACAAAAGCTCTATCATGGTTCCTAGGATTCATTTTCCTCCATGATCCGTGGTCGTCATGAACGTCATAGTTTACATATTGCAGTTTAGTTGGAAATATGTAATATCAAGCGAATGTGAGATTGATCTTAAGTCTAACAAGGATGGACCATGCAGACTAAGCTACATAGCCTGAAGAATGAGACCCACACAGCATCAAGCATGATTTGATTGTTGGGAGTACTGGACCTTGATCACAGGTTGTGGTTTTAAGGACAGATTTTAGTGTATGATAGCCTAATGAATCAGGGTCAATGTCTGTTTTCCCATTAATCCTGAATTTTGCTTGCTGCATATTTGAAGTTGTTTAGTGCGTGATCTATATAGGTTACTTTGTTTACAGTAATTAAAGGATAGATACATATTTTTTGATGTCTTCCTTAAAACAATACTCACATGCCATACATTAAAAGAGTTGTTGGTCATTATAACCATTCCTCTGATCATATTGGCCCTGATGTGACAGCCACTGTAAGTGATGGGGACCAAAATCCACAGTCCTGGCTCTGTGTAAAAATGCATTTCAAAGTTCAGCTGAAGCTAACATGTGGCTAGTTATGGCTATAGCCATGATTTTAGAAATACTGAGGCCACTAGTCAAAATCAACCCAGCAGAACCCCATCAACTAAAGACATTTTTAACTAGCCACCAACAAAAGTCCCAGAGTATTTAAAAAGATTGTAAAATTTCAAGTTATATTTATTCATGTAATTGTTCAGTTACATTTTCTAAAAACTGTTTCTTCCTACATTATGGTCCGAATGTTTTTTCAAAGCTTTCGCTTCACTGCTAGGTATGTACAGTAAGTCTGGTGGAAAATATTAAATTCCTTGTAATAAATTGGTTTTGTTTTGTTTTTGCTTAGAAAAAGTCTATTTTTTTTGTAACTGTTAAAAATTTAAGAATCAGCCTTAGAAATTATGTACAACATCTGTACCGTGTGTAATTGTAGAATGCAAACTCCTCTTCAAATTATTAAACCACCAGATTCCCAGAAATATTACTGAGGACATGACCTTGGGGTCCTCAATGGTCCTCGTTTGAGTTAGTCAAATCAAATCTTGCATTCATCATCCTGGTAGTTATATTGTCCTGGCAACAAACCTACACGCAACTACCAGGAGCAGCTCAGCAAGGGCACACTGTCTTCGGAAACACGACAAGGGAATTTTATACTAAAAAGACTGTGACATTGATAGATGCCCACTTAATTTGTTTAACTCAGACTGCAGAAGCCTCATATTATTTTCAGCAACTTAAAGATTGCATTTTTGCACAGAATGCTGAAGTTAGTTTGGAAAAGCCTCAAATTCAGTCTCAGCATTGTCTCCCACATACATCACATATGAATACTAAGCCTTTTGTTATCACAGCCTGTCCATTTCACTTACCATGGACGCAATGCAGGAAACAGCCAATTGCCAGGAGATTAAGCCAATCCCTTTCCCCCATTCTCTTCATTAAACACACACACACACACACACACACACACACACACACACACACACACACACACACACACACACACACACACACAGACAGTTGTGTTTTCATCACTTCAGAGGACATTACATTGACTTACATTAATTTCCAGGAGATTTACCCTAACCATAACCACTACTTGCCTAACCCTACCCTAACCTTAAACCAAGTCTTCACCGTAAAATGTAATGATTTATAATACAGGGACTTGCAATTTGTCCCCAAAAGGAAGGCAAGTCCCCATGATGTGACTGTGTAAACAGATTTATGTCCCCACAACATGAGTAATACATGTCCACACACACACACAAGGGGTGAGAAAACACATTCCAGTAAAATAGAAGCAGTGTAGCGTAAACCCTGTTTTCACAGTTTGCCAACAGATTCCAGGAATCAGTCTTGCAGGTCAGGTCAGCAGTTCAGAAAAAAACTGACAGTGGACTGTCTTTTATGGAAAATTCCATGAAACCCCATACTTCTTGATAGTGATTTGTTCTTATATCAGTGTGTCTTATTTCTGCTTTTGTTTGCAAATTAACCAATTTTTCCTATATGACGGCCTGGCTTTTCTTTTAATTCACACTGAATAAAAACTTAATCAGCCTGTTGACTGGCCGATGTTCCAGAAATCCAGATGTCAGATGAACCAACTTTTCACAGAAAGCTTCCCTTCTCCACTTGCATAAACACTGTTGAACCTTGTCCTGCTGCCTACAAAGAAATAGTCTGACATCTCAATAGATTAAAATCTTCAACTGTGGCCTTTTAGACCCAATGATTCATGTTTTAAATATACAAACTCTTGTATGGCATTTAACTGGAACATGGGTGAAAACTTGGCATTCAGCAGAATTAAGATTAGTAACTTTTATGGGCCAGACAGAGTGAGGTTTAAATAAGCAAATGTCATGATGTGATATGACTGCTACACCACACTTGAACATGGCTGACAAACATGAGCAAACATCTGAGGTGAATGTCATACAGTCGAAAGGTCTGGAGTGACTGGTCACTCTTAAACTACTAAATATATCCTGCTAACTCGTTCTTTTCCTTCCTTTTCTCTTTTGTGCCCTTTCTTTCTATTAACCTGAATTTCTACATTATTTGGTTTTGGTACCAAATGTTCCATAGTATATTAACAACCAAATTAAGCAAAATTTAAAAGTCATCTTTCCACCTACAGTATCAAACTTAATCCTTTTCTAGAATATAAGGAATTACACACTGATGAGAAAAATACAAGCCACAGTTCAGTACAGTGTCAGAGCACCTTTGACCCTGATAACAGCTTCCACACACCATGGCAGTGACTCAACAAATGGAGCTGTAGTGTCTAGCTGTTCAAAGCATTGAGCATGTTAAGAGCCAGATAATTTTCAAGAGTTGGTTGAGAGCAAACCAGAGCTAAAAGGAGAGTGAATATTGGACACAAACACAACTCCAAATAAATGCTAATGTTGCCCCGTATATGCCAGTTTCAGGTGCCAGTTTATTAGGTCCACATAGCTGAAACTAAAGCAGTGTAATACAACAGTCCTGCAATAAATCATATAAAGGTTATAATGTTTTGTTGAAACTGTTTTAGAGAAGTGTTGATTTAACTTCATGGTCATGAAGGGTAGGCTAAGTGACAGAAACACCTCTCTGTATAATACAGTACAGTTCAACAGCACCACAAACTACATCATCCATAATGATCATAAAGTGTAATCGACACCTTACCACTTAAAACTTTCAACATAAACTGAACATTGTAACCTTCATGAAGTTACTTTAACAAAAAAATCAAATGCTATCTAACCCTTGTATTGTTAATGTTGCGTTTACTTGCTACAGACCTGATTCTTTATTATACAAAAAAAATAGCACTGCTTTATCTTTGATGTTCGATTCTAGTGTCTAGTGTGAAAATATTAAATGTAAAAAAAAATATTGATTAAATGTCTCAAAAAACATGCAGAGAAGGTGAGGTACTTTTTTCAGCCCTGAGTTATGCCTGCATTCGTCTTCTCTGGCTGCATACGGCCCCAATAACCTCCACCAACAAGGTAGGACACACCTGAGAGGCAAACTCAGGGCAAAAGAAGTCACCAAATCACTCACTGTCCAGCTTATGTGAGCACAGGATAATAATTAAAAGCAAAAAGGCAACTCAGATAAGTTTATTAACATTTTTATTAACTCCTCTTCTGTCTCATCTGGACTATGGTGGCTGGACAGTAAGGATGCACTAATTGGAGAGATTTTAGTAACAAATTCAAACAAAACTATAAAAGTGACCTGCCCCCCGATCCCCAGTGGAAATTATGCCCATGGCTGAGTGTGTAAATAGGCAATTGTTTGATAATGTGTTATCAACTTTATAAGATGATAATATGGCAGTGTTGTTTACAGCTTGTTCTGCTTCCCCCAAGTGGCCAAAAATAATTTATTACTGCTTAACAAATGTTGTTTATAGAATGTGAATATGGTAACATACTGTATAAAGAATGAACAGAGACATTGGTTTGTAGAATAAAACTGTTTCATTTCATTTCTCCTCACCTACAAAGCTCTTAATGGACCGGCACCATCGTATCTTAAAGAGCTCATAGTACCCTATTACCCCACTAGAACACTGCACTCCCACAATGCGGGGTTACTTGTGGTTCCAAGTCTCCAAAAGTAGAATGGGAGCCAGAGCCTTTGGCTATCAAGCACCTCTCCTGTGGAATCAGATCCCAGACACCATCTCCACATTTAAGAGTAGGCTTAAGACTTTCCTCTTTGATAAAGCTTATAGTTAGGGCTGGCTAGGGTAAGTCCTGAACCATCCCTTAGTTATGCTGCTATAGGCCTAGACTGCCGGGAGACTTCACATGATGCACCTCTCTCCTCTCCTTCTCCATCTGTATGCGTTCTTATCCCATTACTGCATGTTACTAACTTGACATCTTCTCTCTCCCGTAGTTTTGTACTTTCTCGTTTCTCTCCTCCCTCCTTCTATCGCTTTCAGCAGGTATTTCTACCTCTGGAGCTGCAGAGACTGGATCTATGATTGCAAGGCACCTTCTGTTTCTGCTCGATAACGCTACTACAATTATTATTATTATTATTAGTCTTATTACTATTATTATCATTTTTATTCTTATCAGTATTATTACTATTATTATTTTTATTAATATTAATATTACCACTGCATTATTATTATTTTGGATCTCGCTCTCTCTCAATCCAACTGGCAGCGGCAGATGCCTGAGGACCTTGGTTACATGTCATGCCCCTCTCTCCCCCCATGTTTCCTGGCTATCTGTACTGTCACTATCCAATTAGTCCAAAATGCCAAAAAATCATCTTGAAAGAAAATGTTGCATGTGTGGCATAAATCTGTCCTAAAGCATAGTTTTTTGAGGACATCTGCCAGTCAAATGTATCCATACAAAATGTGGATAAATTTGACAGTGGATAAATTTTGACAGTCTCATTGATTGGTTGTATGAGAGCTATAGTTTCCTGCTGTTCAGCACTGGCACCAGACAATTATCAGCAAGGGGGCACAGGGTTTTCAGGGGTGCTCCTTTCATAGATCGGGAATTTTTTTGGTAGTGTAACATTATCGCATTTGAGTTTGGCCAGACCAAGGAGTTGTCCCTTTACTGAGAATTAATGCCCACCCTTGGACCAATCAGAATTGAGTTGTATAATCCCATTATAAAACACGCAGGTACACCAATGTATCACATAACGAATAAACAAAATAATGCATACCGACCACAATCAAATGGACTATCAAGCGCTACCTACACTGCACAGTGGGTCTAAAGCAGTATGAAGAGTGAGCTATTCTAGCAAGATCCCACAGAAAAGGCTTTTCGGAGAAGAAGTTAAACAGCAAGAACAAATATGGAATCACAAATATTTTATCTCTTTCAGCTCTCATAAATTGATGCTAACTGAGCTTGGTCAAATACCTTGTATGTAAACATGTATTGAAGTCTATATTCATCTGTCATGTTGAACACACTGGGATGTTTGACAGACATTTTAAGTAAAAACTTAACTTGAAGACCATGATAGAATGGTTAATCAAATGTAAAATGCATTTCATTCATAACCGCATCCAAATCTCCCTGATGACACTTTCTGAACTTTCTGGACTGAATGAAAGTGTCTAGATCTATAGAGTTACAAGTACTAAAGGACACAGTGGTCCCTGGTTTGCCATGGACAGGAGATGCTCTCTGCATGGTTGTTTGGTCTTATACTCTAATCAAGTGTGCTACATATTGTACGTCGAGGTTGTTGTGCACCCAATTGTATTGGGAACCTGCAATAATTTATGATCTGAGCTACTTGACAGCTCCTATTTTCATCTACCAGGGGCTGCCTCACACATAGGAAACTTTGTGATGAGGTGTCGTGTTCAGGTCCAATAATTGTTCAGCTTTTGCTGCTTTTGATAAGCCTTCCAACTCTAAGAGTCTGTTAGATCACTGTCAGTATCCCATTTGAATGTAATGCAGTTCAAAAATGGAGGTGGTTTTGCATGGAATCAGAATCAGAAATACTTTGATACATACTGCATATGCATATGATACATACTGTATGTATACTGACATTTACTACAGCGGTTCTGTTTCTTATTTTCTGGTTACTGAGTATGTGTCATTCCTCTCCACGACAGCTGAACACTTTACACTCTTGTATATCTGTAGACATTTAAACTAAAAGGGGTGGACAAAATAACAAAAACACCTTATAGTACATTATTGTATCTCCTTTGAGATGCTCATATTGTTTTGTTTTTGTTGAGACTGTCAGAGACTGATTCATGATGATTGTTGAGGCTGTAGTTGTTAAGTTACTGTAGTTTTAAAGTTGTCTTGGTGAAAGTCTACCTGTACTTATTTTTGCTGATGCCGTTTTCCAGTGAGTGAAATATGTCCTTATGATGTTAAGACTCATTGCCACATTTCATTTGTGACTGATGCATCAGCAGGTCAGATAAGATTAGCAGGTGCAGTGACAAGGACTCTGTAGAAGACATTTATCGTCATAAACAAAGGAGAGAAGTAGAAAAACACACAGGATCCCACACAAACACACTCATTGTTATATACTGTATATCCTGCAGATTATTGTCATAACAGATTTGCTTGTTACATCTTTGTCTTGTCCTTAAAGCAGTCATTGACAGAGATGCCCTCCTTGTCGCCTGCAGGCTGCAGCAGGGAAGCTCTCAGTGGACGGGTTGCTACAAATATCCAGCTCTGAGCTGCAGGACACAATGAGACGCCTGGGTTCCAACTCAGAGGATCGTTCTCACCTTACTGCTGCCTTCTCCTGTCTGAAGAGTGCTACTAAAACAGGTGAACCAGGAACCATGGCTGCCCTGCATGTTGTGAGGGGTCATTCATAGGAACTGCATAAAATACAATAGAAATACAATAGTATCAGGGTTGATTTTATTAATTCTGTTTAATCTTAAATTTGATAAATTATTATGTGATATATTTAACAGCCATCCTGGTTTTAAGTTTTACATATTTCATGTTTGAAAGGGGCATTCTTAAATATATGGTTTCTTTTGATACTTGATTTAAAATCAGAACACTCAAAGCAGCATTACCAACCCAGCATAGCAGCTACTGGCCCCTAATAGCCCCAGGTTCACTGCGTGTCATTTATAGTAGGTTTTTAGTAGTTTGACTAATTGAAAATGATTTAAGGAGTTTGTACCATTTAAGTACAACATCAACTAAGGTGGGTCCTGCATTGACTTGTAGCCCTTTTAAGACTTTGAAAACAATCCCAACTCAAGGTCCACTTAATAGCTTCTTCCAGAGCTTCCAACTGTATCAAATAGTCTTCATAAGCTGATGGAGTTTGCACATTTGTCATGAAAATTGATCTGTTGTCACGCGAGCTCATTCACTGTTATGATTTCATCCATAGCACTTTTAAGACTTCTTGTCCATGTTGGCTTAAAGGATAGGTTCACATTTTCTCAAATCTGTCTTAATACAGTTCTCGCATGTCATATGCACATTAACAGGATTTTTGGTTGCTGTAACCATTCCTCCTGTCCATACTGGCACGTGAAGAGATCCCTTCCTAATGTGATTACAATGTAAATTATGGGGTACAAAATCCACATTCAAATTCCCTCTTTTTGTTTCCCCGGTAAGTGTTTCCTTGCTGAGCTGCAGTGGTGGGATAGTAACACAAAGAGGGAATGTTGTACTAAACAGCAACTTTGGATATATGTATATAATTGACTAAGTCAGACCTCATATTAGCTTTTGCTGAGCTTTGACATGCATTTTTGCACAAACGTAGGACTGTGGATATTGTCCCCCATTTCTCCGATTGTCATAGACCAATGGCAGCGAAATCTCTCCCTCCACCAAAAATATTTGGACCAGCTGCAGTTTACACTTTCATAGTTTGCATCAACATTTTTGTATTATTTTTCCCAAATCTACTGTAAATGTAAATACAAGGCTCATGTAAATCACAATAAATAAGACCTGGTAACATCAAATATTACATTGAAGAGAGGTATGTAAACTGTAGCGTGCTGGAATTAAATCTCATAAATTTAGCAGATGATTACCATAAATAAATAATATAATCCAGTTTTAATGAATTCAAACACCTTTTTCACCCACACGCTGTTGGCCCCCCAATAAGCAATGCTGAAAAAGGCTCATGGTTGAATTTAATTGCTGACCCCTGTAAAAGACCTTTTCATGGCATGTTAATGCAGGAAAATGGTAAATGGACTCTACTTATGTAGTGCTTTTCTAGTCTTTCTGACTACTCAAAGCTACATATCTCATTCACCCCATTCACACATTGATGGCAGAACTGCTCATCAAAGTAACTAATCATTCACACACCGAAGGCACAGCCCTCGGGAGTAATTTGGGGTTCAGTGTCTTGCCCAAGGGGGCTTCAACATGTGGGCCGGGGGAAAGCCGGAATCGAACCGCCAACGATTGGTGGACAACCCGCTCTACCACTAAGCCGCAGTCTTGAATGAATAAAAGTTGTATTCCATTTATGTGAGGCAGGTCCAGGGTTTGGTATTGTACATGCTGGCTCACTGGAGAGCTTCCTGGGACACTTAATGGAACAGAGCCATTGTTAATGTAAAAATGTCTGATGTGAAAAAATTCTATAACATTATGAAGTGATCTCTTCACAGCCAGTGTGGAGAAGAGGAATGATTACAGCAAGCAATAACTTGACTGTCAATGTCAGTATTGTTTTAAGACGGACTTGACAAAATGTGGGCCTGTGGGTTGTTTTTTATTTATTAATTAATTTTTTTGTTAAACTATTGTTTTCAAGGTCAAGAATGAAATTTCATGCTTAATTTTTTAGACTTTTATTAGTGTGCTCATATTGCATATTCCTAAATAAAGTTGTGTTTAATCAAATTATCACAAACTAACTGACACAAATCCTGGGGCCAGCACAATGCATTGCAACATGTAAACACATGCAAATAGGCAAAACAAAAGCAAATGAAGAAAACATCTTCATCAATCGACAACAATTATTAACAGACAAAAATAAACATCACAACCAAATTCACACCACACAACCAAGTACACACAACTAAATACAGAAACAAGCTGCAAATACAGAAAACACAACTAAGTACAGAAAATGTCATGGTTTTCGGTTTGAGTTTAGTTATTTCCTGTTTTATTTTGTATACTTACCTCTTCTCGTGTGTCTGGTAACTTCACTTTGTTATGGTTTGAGACTTGTAGTGTAGTTATTTCCTGTTTTATTTTGAAATGCTCTTTTCCCCACATGTGTCTGGTAGTTTTTCCCGCCAGTTTGATTGTTTACTCTGCCCTGATCAGTTTCACCTGTGTCTTGTTATCTTCCCTCACCTGAGTGTATTCAAGTCTGTGTGCTTCCTTTGTTCTGTGTCAGTTCATCTTCATCAGTCTGTGTCAAGCGTTCCAGCCCTTCTCCAGTGTTTCTGGTGTTTATTTGGATATTTACTGTGTTTCTTGGACGTTTTGGATTTTTGCCTGCTCCCTTTTGGATTTGTTTGCCACATTTGGACTACTTTCACTGGTTTTGATCTCTGCCTGCCTCTTTACAACTCTGTAAGCCTTTTGGTAAGTGACTTAAAATATAAAAATTATACCATTGAACTTAACCTGTTCCTACTCAGTGTCTGTGTTTGGGTCCAATCCCTTGTGTTCCCCTTGTTATCTGCTTGACAAAACGTGACACACTTCCTGTCTTTGTGTGTTTCCCTCCAGTTTTGATTGTTTGCCTGCCTTAATTTGTTTCACCTGTGTCTTGTTATCTCCTCTCACCAGAATATATTGTTTGTGTGTTTCCCTTGTTTCTTTCCTCCGTGTCAAGCGTTCCAGCCCTTTCTAGTGTTTTCTTTGTTTGTGGGACTTTCTGCATGTCTTGATATAGATTTGTTTCCCCATGCTGGACTGCCTTCCTCGTTTAAACTTTGCCTGCTTCATCATGCCCATAAGCCTGCTGTACACTTTCTTTTTGTTAATAAATCATTGAACTGCTACTGCCTCTGTAGTCTGCGTTTGGGTCCTACTTTCCCGTGTTCTGGTTAACCTGGTTAACACACGTGACAGAAACTCGCTGCAAATACAGAAAACACAACCAAATGTAAGAATCATGTATATTTGGAAAGCTGTGGCATCCTTGCACAGCTTGCCCTGATGTAGGTGTTTTTTCGTGAATACTTGTTTCTCCAATTCTCTACCACAGCGGAACCTGAGATCCTCCTAATTGTTCCAACCACTCATTTTGTTACTCAAAGTGAACTGACCTTTTCTGTCTGTGCCCCTTAGCTTTGGAACTCTGTAGCATCTTTGACAAGATACAAAATACAAGATAGATTTATTGATGATTTTACAACACAGGGTTGTATAATGAGATTTTGTTCTGTAGTTCCCTTTATGCTACTCAAAAAAATATTTACAGTAGATCAGTGAATAAAATAAGTAATAGAAATGAAAACTACTACTAGTAGTCTCACAGCCTGAGAGAAGAAGTTGCTCTGTAGTACAACAGGTACAACAGCGGGTACTTCTGTATCTCTTTCCAGATGGCAGCAGTGTGAACAGGCTGTGGCTGGGGTGGGTACTGTCCTTTAGTATCCTTTGGGTTCTGCACAGGCACCTCACCGATATCACTGATGCTCGGTAGGTTGGTACCAATGATCTTCTGAGCGGATTTATTCACCCGCTGCAGAGCCCTCCAAGCGGTACTTAGTTACTTTCCACCACTGCTTACTGACTGTGCCACTGGGGAGATGTGGTTTTCACACACTTTCTCACAAGTTGAGGCAATGACATCACATGTGCCAGACTGGGGTATTTTTATCTGTTTAAATTTAAAACACTTACAACAGTCAAAATGTTGGTGAGAAAATTTGGAAAAAGATCACACATTTTGTTGTAATAAGCCACACCCACTTTTATCAGTCATTACCAAATTTTATGCATCAACTGAGTCATGAATGTAGATCGAGCAAACCAAATTTCATACAAATTCATATAGCCGATTATGAGATATAAACTTTTTGCATTTGTGACACCCCCTAGAGACAGAATTTCCCAGCTCTGCTCAGCAACATCAATCCACCAATCAGAACAGAGGAAAAAACTGATGAAGGTTTAATTAGTAAATCAACATCAGCTGTGTGTAACTGAAAGTGCTCAGTCATTGAGATAGAGAAAGTGCGAAAACTGTAAAAGTTCCACTCAAAGAAGAAACTATCATTCAGAAACTGTAGGTCGTATCAGTGAAGAGATTTGAATTGTGAATTAAGGATTAGGATTTGACAAAATAAATAGCTGAGTCACAGCATAGATGTCCTTAAAGAGCTGAACATTTTGATATTTGAATAGTTTCTGTACCAAAATGGATGCAGGGGTAGTAGAAATGGAGTTTGTTGAAAAGGAGTGAGAAACAGATGAAGAGTGAAAGGCAGACAGACAACAGGCAGGGAGTGAGAGTCAGTAACTTGTGTGTGTGTGTGTGTCAAACTGCACTAATTAGCTCATCTCAATCAACTGTGTGCCCCCACCCCCTGAGATCAAAGGTTGCCATGGTGATGGTAACTGCTGTGTGTGACTCCTGGCTCAGAGTTCATATCATAGAGATTTTAGCTGAGGCACTCCTCTGAAAGTCTTGCTTCTAGTTCAAAGACTGTAACGCTTATTGCCCAAGTTAAAAGACCATAAGAGAGAGGAGAAGGAAGAGGTCACTGTTGGATTTCTAGCATTCCCTGGTCGAATTCACCCATGTAATTTTGAAGCACATTGAGGCTAACTGAATTGGCGGCTGAGAGGCTAATAGAAAACAATGACCCAATTGCTGACGCTGCGGCGAGTAACCCACGCTGGAACCGTTTTGGGTGATTCCTGCCACTGAGGTCCTCTTCAGTGACCAAGAACTTCAATAGTTGTTCGAGGATGTGGACTGTTGTTTGATTTGCTCGCTCCACCATGTCATGGGTCTGGACTCCGCTAAGTCTGCCCCTCGGATATAACCTAATGTCATAATACCTTATTATGCGACTAGAACACTGCGCTCCCAGAATGCAGCGTTACTTGTGGCTCCTAGAGTCTCCAAAAGTAGAATGGGAGCCAGAGCCTTCAGTTATCAAGCTCCTCTCCTGTGGAATCACATCCCACTGTGGGTTAGGGAGGCAGACACCATCTCCACATTTAAGAGTAGGCTTAAGACTTTCCTCTTTGACAAAGCTTATAGTTAGGGTTGGCTTGGGTGAGCCCTGAACCATCCCTTAGTTTTGCTGCTATAGGCCTAGACTGCCGGGAGACTTCCCATGATGCACCTCTTTCCTCTCTCCTTCTTTCCCTCTCCATATGTATTCATTTTTATCCCATTACTGCATGTTACTAACTCGACATCTTCTCTCTCCTGTAGTTCTGTGCTTTCTCGTTTCTCTCCTCTCTCCTTCTGTCGCTTTCAGCAGGTATTTCTGCCCCTGGAGCTGCAGAGACTGGCTTTGTGGTTGTGGGCCACTTGCTGCCCCTGTGTGCCTGCTCGACAACTACTACTACAGTTGTTGTTATTGGCTTTTTTACTAATACTATCATTATTATTCCTATAGCTGTCATTCCTATTATTAATTTATGAATATTAATACTACAATTACAATTCTACTATTTTTTTTAAATCTAGGTGGTATTTGCATTGTGCCTCCCTCTCCCCCTAACACAGCAGCAGCGGATGGCCCACCATTGAGTCTGGTTCTGTCCAAGGTTTCTGCCTCTTAAAGGAAGTTTTTTTTTCTTGCCACTGTCGCCAAATGCTTGCTCATGGTGGGATTTGTTGGGTCTCTGTAAATAATATTATAAAGAGTACGGTCTAGACCTGCTCTATAGGAAAAGTGCATAACTTCTGTTATGAATTGGTGCTGTATAAATAAAACTGAATTGAATTGAACTGGAGCAATGCGGGGTGGATCTGATGGCCATCAGGACCAGTGAGAGTTTTACATCCCAGTCCTTTCCATTGCTGTACACATACTTTTTGAGCATGTGTATGATGGTGTAGTTGGCATGTTCGACTTTACCGGATGAGGATGTTACAGGATGTAGAATTTTACTTTCACTCCCAAGATGTCATATAGGGTGGTCAAGATGCTGGAGGTGAAATGGGTGCCTCGATCCGAATCAACAGATAAGGGTAGCTCCCAGCGACTGAACACATGGTTCAGCAGCAAGACTGCGGTCGTCATAGCCGTGTCGTTAGGTGCTGGGAGGCATTGGACCCATTTGGAAAATGCGCACGCGATGGTGAGGAGGTACTTATTACCTCGAGAAGATCTTGGGACTGGTCCGACCCAGTCGATTTGAAGGTGAGACCAGCGGAACGTGACCCGCCTTCTCTGATGTGGGGCATGGCCCAGTGGTCAGGATGGCTGGAACTGGCAACAGACCAGGTATCCTTGGACATGGGACTTTGTGTCACGGCCATTGTTGGCCAGTAAGCGACCTGCCGGAGGATCTGGAGAGCAATCTCTGCGTATTGACTCGTCTTAGGACCTAGTTGGTAGTGGTTTGGTTCCTCCACGTTGTGTTTGACCCAAACAACTCCAACCCTGGCCCGGATCTAGCTTTCGTGAAAGGAACAGCCATCCACATAGACCCTTGGAAGGTCTTCACACACGTTTTCGTTGTGATAATGATGATTTGAAAGGAGTGTTGGTGTGGTGACCAGTATGGACTGGGGGCTTGCTTGCTATTCACAATCGCAGTGTTGGCACTTAGCCAGGCCCTGACCCAAAGCCATCTTGTAGTTTTGGCCATATTTGACCTCAGTGTCATAGCCTTGTAGCGCCATCATTCAGGAGGCAATGCGGCTGTTGGACACTCATCCTTCCCTCAGCCATTGGCTGTTCAGGAAAGTGACGGGTTGGTGACAAGTTTCGATGATCACTTTCTGGCCCCCAATGTAGCTGCGGAAGTGTTCAACAGCCCAGACGGTGGCAAAAAGAGCTTTTTCGCAGTTAGAGAATTTGATCTCAACGCTGCTCGGAGGTCGACTTGCATAGGCAACGACCCACTTGTCTGCGTCATGCTTCTCTGCTAAGGTGGCACTGAGTAGTTACACACACCCAGGAAGCTTCGGAGTCCCGAAATATCTGTCAGGGCTTTGATGTCTTGGGTGGCTCGAATCCTCACAGTTTAGGGTTCAATGCCTTTGGCTCCAACTGTTAGACACATGTACTCCACCTTTGTGTGGCACCACTGGCCTTTGGCGACGGCCAATTTGGCTCCTGAGGCGGCGAGCTGGTTGAGTACATGGGGGATTTCATTTGCGTGTTCTTCGAAAGTTTGACTCATCATCGGGATGTCGTCCATGTAAATGAGGTTGCTGCGGGTGGCAACGTCACTCATTGCTCTGTGGAGTAAGATGTTGAACTCAGCTGGGGAGTTGGAATACCTGAATGGGCAGTGGTTCCAGAACATATTGTATTTGCGGTACAGAACGAGAACGACAATTTTTACTGATCAGCTGGATCAACTCTCGTGGTCCAGAAACTGTTAGCCACGTCCACCTTGGAAAAGAAGCAGGCTCCTTTCACCCTGGCCAGTTCTATTCAATTCAGTTCAATTCAATTTTATTTATATAGCACCAATTCATAATCGATGTTATCTCATTGCACTTTTCCTATAGAGCAGGTCTAAACCGTACTCTATAATATTATTTACAGAGATCCAACTGTTTGGTCAAAGGACGGCAGTCGATCATAAGGCGCCACTTGCCATTTGGTTTCAACACGGGCCAGATTGGCGAGCAGTAGGTCGAGTTGCATTCCCTGATGATTTGCTTCTGCAGCAACTGGTCGAGGATCTCTTGGATCGACACATAGATAGCCAACAGAATCTTTTATTGGCATAAAAACGTTGGTGGGGCCTGTGGGTCAGTAGGAATGCGGACCATTGACTCCACAATCATGAGGGCCCTGTGAGAAGATGGGCTGGAAATCGCGGAACAATTTCAGGAGCACATCGGCCCTCTGTCATCAGAGCATCTTTGCTAGCTGTTGGTCAACCTCGGACTCAAAGCCAGGAGGAGACTCCACTGGTGGGGAATGGGTTACTTCTCCACCTAAGGCTGGGTCTACCGGTTGGGTCACAAGAGCGTACACAACCATGTCATTTTCACTGCTTAGGGCGGTAACACAGATTGCTTCCTCCTGGAGCATTTTGTGGCAGGCAGTGGTGATGATTTTGGTCGGGAAAGTGACAAGAGCATTATCCAGATTGTCGTTCCTGGTCAAGGATGGAGGCAGATAGCTGAAAGTCTTGTGACCAGTTTAAAGTTTAACTGACGTCTGTAGCTGAAAGTATGCAGCACTTGTAGCATTTCAAAGTGGAGTAGGTTTGAACAGGATTTTAAGATTTCTCTATTGACTTCCCATTCAAAAAAATTTTTGAAAAAAGCTTAATATTTTAAAAAGTAGAAAAGGTAGAAAAAATAATAAATAGCATAAATATCCTTTTTTTTTTTAAAAAAAAAAAGCTCCATGAGAGGACTCGGTGTGGATAACGAGTCAAGCGACCTGAGCAGCCAGACATGGAATGCGATCACTCTTTCTCTTACTTTGTTTTCCCGCTTCGAACTCATCACCTGACTTACAGTATTTCAGATAACTGAGATCTACACGCCATAAGTCGGTTAAAATATGTCACACATCATCTGGTGATAGTTTATGCTTAATGTTTGCTTTAACAGTTAAAAAAAGATCCGGCCAATTTTGGCAGAGAACACCATAATAAGCATATGAGTATTTGTGGCACTCAGTCATTGAAAATACTCTCTCAGCTCAAAAACTACCTTTTTCCACTATGAGCGGCACAAGACTTCACTGAAGACACTGATATATAATATGTTTATGTAGTCCTTAAAATGTAGGAGCTGTCCCAGTTTAAAAACTCCTATCATCTCTGTAGTAGAACTTCTTACACATCTGAACAAATGCGCACACACACACACACTGGTTGCTATAGTGACTGCCCCACTTAAGCCATTGCATAGGGGTGGGGCAGTGTTGACTCAGAGGCAACACTCTGTAAAGAGCTCAGACAGTTCATTTGAATGGAGAATTAACCTCTCGAACTCCTGCTTACAGTTTCCAGACCGTGAGTCCAGGAGCCATAACGAACACATCATCAGAACTGGGAAATCCTGGTGAACGCACAGTGTGAAATTTGTGTGTGGCAAAACTGGCACTGTCTACTTTCCTCCAGACATTTCTGCTCTCAGTTTATACAGCAGTCAGTGGCCAGTTGCTTGGAACTCCCATCGCTTTGAGTCTCACCAGGCCAAATGTGTAAGTCTGTTTGATTGCAAAACTGCATGGCTGTGACGCAAAAAAAATGAAACTGCAATTGTGTGAAAACCGTGCAATCAAAATGCCCATTTACTCAGATAAAGTCCCACTTGTCGTGGCCTGTTTAAACTTTTAATTATTCTTCTACGTCAAAGTATGGCGATGCAGTGTGGTCTCAAAGGTGGGTCTGAGATGTCTTCACAACAATTTCCCATTCATTTCTATAGAGCAATTTTGTATTCTTTTGCAATTTTCGCAAAAACGGTTGGTCCTATCTCAAAGAAAAGTCATATTGCTCTATTCCTGAGCATTCCGCACGATTTGATGTACTTTTTGCGTTTATAAATAAAGATTAGAAGAACACAGTGTGATTAATCACACAATAAGTATAACTAGAATGTGCATTTCCTGAAGAAAATACGTGTGAGAGCTAGAAGTTGTTAGCTGCTGCTGCTGCTGTGGCGGTTACTACTGCTGCCGCTGCAAGCTGCTGCTCCAGCAAGTTTTTAAAATCTTTTATCGCCACCTACAGGTGAAATTGTATCAAATGCTACAGACTTGTTCAGCATCCCCATCTGTACAACTTTGCTGAATTTGGTTACCATGGAATATTACATTAAAGAAATACAGCAGTTAGTAGTATGGTGGTGTTTTGCTAATGGCCATGAGGTGGGGCTATTGGTGCCATGCTTAAATACCTCATGCAAATACTCATTGAGAACTTGTTTATGAAGTTTCATTTTATTAAAGTCAACAGAATTGTAGAAATATCATGTTTTGATGTTACTGTAGCCCCCCGGTAAGCGATACCCAAAAACAAACTGATATGTTTTATTCGGGGTCATCTAAAGATGGTATGTTCAAAGTTTGATGAAGGTTAGATGAAATATGTGCCAAAAAAAGCAAAAAATGTTTTTACAAAAAAAATCCAAAATGGCTGAACATTTTTCCAGGTGCAAATGGGAGTGGGACGGAGAACGTAGAAATATATGTATTGTACAGGTACACTGACTCTTTAGTGTTCTATGCACATTATACTATGGTCTGTACTACACTGGTTTAAAACACTTGTTTAGAAAGTAGTTACAAAACAGTTGCAGTAAAAGAGTAAACTGGGTTACATTTCAGATGGGATTATAGTAGGTACATTTTAAATTGAATTTGTACAAAAATTTAATAAAATTGATTATATTTCACGCCCTGCGACGAGTTGGCCACTGTCCAGGGTGTACCCTGCCTAAGGCCCAAAGTCACTGGGATAGGCTCCAGTCACCCGCGACCCCCTAACGGGGACCAAGCGGTAGATAATGGATGGATGGATGGATGGATTATATTTCACAAGTAACTATCCTTACCCTCTTTGTGTAATGTGACAATATGTACTCAACTTGCTCATCTGTGATCTTTACTCTTTGATTCAAGGAGTTGACCCGAGGCCTGACTCAGGCTCCTGCAGCTCTGAGCCCCAACAGGACAGTGATGCCTTCTCTCCCATTAGCACCCCCTCCAGCTCTGGTAGCCCTTCCAACCCGCTGCAGCCTACCAGCACCCACGGCCGCTCCATCTCCATATCAGTAGTACCTTGTTCAGATGACCAGCGACTTTACATATTACCTGAGGAAATGACTGATGTCTTCACCCTGGAGCCAAGCACCCCTCCAGGCACCCGAGCCTCAAAGACACGCACTGCCAAGCCCTCCCACACACCGCCGCCGCCTTCCCGCAAACTCCTGCAGCTCCTCCCAAACATTGCACTAACAAGAAGCAAGAGTCATGAGTCACAGCTGGCCAACCGCATTGAGGAGCCTGCTACACACAAGTGGGTATTAGAATTAATACTGCAGTCATGTCTTTATGGTAAAAATGGTAGATCAGAGTCTCCTGTTTGAAACTTTGCCATACCTTTCAGCTGTTAAATATCAAACAGAAATAAAACTACTGAGACATAAGTCATTGTATCCAGGTATAGCCTCAGTCATTATGTATGTCATAATATAAAAAAAATATGGAATATCACAACTTAATCAAGAGATGCATTGCAAGGGAAAATGTCACTCAACAGTTACACTTTTGCTGTGGATATTTGTGATCCCCAGAGGATGAAATCTTTGTATCTCTGACTGAAAGTTATTTTAGTTTAGATTTTAGTCTAGCTGGGGAACTTTGTTACATCTCTCTCTTCCTCATTTCCTCTCATCTTTCCACTATCTGTAATAAAGGCACAAAAATGCCCCCAAAATACTAAAACAGCGTGTCTGATGCAGCTGATACTAATCAGCAAATGCAAGTGCAACCATAGTGTTCTTTTTACTGTCTTCAAGTGTCATCATCAGCCCAAAATGTCAAATTTGCACACAAGATATCTCATAATATAACAGGCAGATTGCCATGTAATTTACTGAGGACATTCATGCTCCCTAGTGGGTTCAAACCCTCTGGACAAAAGTTACATGTTAAGTCCCACAACTGGTAAAACTACAAATAACAAAATTGTCATTAAGTTGTTCATTTTCTCCAAGGTCAGGGCTCTGACTTTCTTGTGTAATTCGGCACTCATACATGTACAAATGAAGGAAGAGAAATCAAAACCATATCTATCCCTAACTATTACGCTATGGTTTACCTGCTACTAATGACCAATGTTCTTTTTTCAGCAATTTTTGTACTGTTCAGCTGAATTGTCAGTGTCACAGGATGAAGTGGACTGCTGTATCTGAGAACTTACAGTAGTTGTTAGTTGCTCTCTGTCCTTGCAGGTCCCATAAGAAGAACAAAGCATTGGCTGCTATTCATATAAACGGTTGTGGGAACAGTCCTGAAGACTCAGCACTGTGGTCACCACTGCTGTCTGCCCCAACTCCAGGCCCTGTCCCAGCCTCAGCCCCATACATGATGCCTGCCACCCCCACCTTGCTGGACAGTGAGTCCCCATAACAGATAATGGCCTTGACGTCTGCTCTCATTGTCTTTTGGTGCTTCTGTGATTGTTTCATTTCCCCATTGTCTCATTTTGTGTTTTTCACAGATGTGCCCATGCACAGGAGTTCCCCTCAGACATTGAGGAGAGACATTGGCCTGGCTGTAACACACAGGTGAGTTATCACCCATACAGACCTCCTGCCTTGTGTAGAATACAGACTGGATAGAACCATCAAAAAGTGAGTCTGGATAGTGTAATCTCAAACTATTCTTGCAGACCTGAAGAACTTTTTATTAACACACATCTAACAAATTCATCTCCAGTGCAAACACTGCAGTGGAGCGCTGCTCTTTATCACAGAGAATGAAAGAATGTAAACATGGTTACAGTTGCTATACATTGCGTCGTGATATGAACGAATTAAATCTAATGCTCAACTATAAATCACAGGCTACACTGTAGCTACTGAGGGACTTCTGTAATCACCACCCTTACCTCAAGTATAAATCAAGTTTTAGTATTATACTTCCATGAAGTTGGGGGACTAACAAGAGACAGATTAAAAAAAAAAAAGAATGGTCAAAATCAAAGCAGCAGAGCCAGAGATATCCTGACTTTTAGTGCCTAGTATGGGTCAAAAACACTCCAAAAACACTGGATCTTAAACTTACCATAATGCACCTAACTGACCTTCCTTAATGCTTTCTGTTGTGAATTTGTAGTCTACAACCCCAAGCCAGATAACATCACTGTGACATCATTAGTGTTATTTTCTCATAATTGACAAAGCTCCTCCATAGCTACAGAAGACATGATACAACAGTTTTCACAGGCTGAGTTGGACTAATGTGTAAAATCTGTGGAGTGCCCCTTTAATGCTTTTTTCACAGATTTTAAATTACCATTTTCCCCCAATACTTTAGTTGACTGGCTGAGATGAACCTACAATGACTAGTTTGCAGTATGTTTCATGGTTCTACAAACAGACATGTCCACATACTATTTTGGAATTTTCTGGCTGATTGACATTCCACTATCATTGCTGTAGTTTCCTGTTAACTCCCTGTGAGAGTCTAGCTGGGACAGGCAGTGAGAGATGCCAAATTCACACTGAGCCCTCTGAATTAAACCACTGTTGAGTCAGTGCATCTGTCTGGAGGGAATGGCATGTTGTGAGAATCCAGGAATTTGAACAATGCAGAGTGCTCAGTCTGACCCACTGTTTATCTTACCAGACAGTGAATGTTTTACTGTTAACCTTGCCTCAGCAACTGGCTGAGTGACATAGCTGCATCATGAAAAGGATTTGAATTGCATATTGTGGACATTTTTTTTCAGAAACCCACTGTAAATTCCCTGGTTACAGTTCCCTTATCCTAAATGTGACTTTTTATACAACTTATTGAAAACTGTGTTTCCTGATCATGTTTTTGTCCGTGTTTTGATACCTCATTCTGATCCAGTATTTATATGTTCCTACATAATACAGGCATACTTAACCTGATGTCATCTGTGTAATCTGTGCAGAGGAATGTCAGTGTGTGTTTTTAAACAGTTAATTAGTACAATAATGATAGAAACAAATTGTTTATATGATTGCATCAATCCAACGCTATTTCAGTCAATTCTACCACATTTCACGTTGTAAATGGTTACATCATATCTTAAAATGTTAAATTTCTTATGCCAATTTAAACGGAAGTATTTAGTTTGCTCTTTCTGATAAAATCACCAGACTGGCAGCGAATTGACGTTGAGCCAAAAATAGACCTGGTTTTTAGACGTCTACTCTCAACGCAAACCTCCCTCCTGTATGTGCCTCTTGTCCCACCTGTGCACTGTGCACTCTCCGCTTGGAATCAAAATAAGAATTTAAGAAATAAAAAGTCAGGAAAATACTAAACTAAAAGAGATCTGTAGAGCATATTCATGGTCCCAAGAAGACCTGTTTTTGGTGACTTCTTGACATTTCTTCTTGTGCTACTGTCACACAATAATTTCAGCTGTATACAGGAAATATCAAAATCTTATAAAGGCAGGAAATTTACTGAGAACATGTATGCTCCCCAGAAGATGAAACTTTTCAATTCCAGACACTAAAATTCAAAATGTTAACTTTGCACGTGAGATGTGTCAATCTAAATGGCAGATTTGAATTTAATGATCCCATGACCTTTCCTCTAGCATCACCCTCAGAACAAACTTTTCTTTTTTTTCAATAAAAATCTTCATTTTATTTATTTAGCTCCAATTCATAACAGAAGTTAACTCATTGCACTTTTCCTATAGAGCTCTTTATAATATTATTTACTTTACTTGTTTTAACCTCACAACAGGTTATAATAATAGCTAAATCATCAGTATGTTTCTTCTGTCCTGGGTTATATTGAACATCACAGCATATAGGGTCCACTAATGGGCCTTTGGACTAGTCTTGTTATGTAAAGTATGTTACTTGATACTAAATCCAATACTACAGTCCCTGAATTTAGGGTCAAAACTACACATCAGCCAAAAAAGATGGGCAAATTGGGTTTAGGTTAATTTAATTCAATTCAGTTAAATTTTATTCATATAGCGCCAATTCATAACAGAAGTTATCTCATTGCACTTGTCCTATAGAGCATACACTTTGTAATTTATTTACAGAGACCCAACAATTCCCACCATGAGCAAGCACTTGGCGACATGTGGCAAGGAAAAGCTTCCTTTTAAGAAACCTCAAGTAGAACCAGACTCAGGGTAGGCGGCCATCTGCAGAGACGGAGAGAGACGGAGAGAGACTCAAAACACCTTCTCATTTTATGAAACCAAACAATAACAATAGTAGCAGTCAGCTTTGAGTATTCAGAAAGACTAGAACGGCACTATATAAGTACAGTCCATTTACCGTTTACAACGATAATATCAGTGAAAATGCAAACAACAATATAAATTCCACCTTGAATTTTAAAATAGTAATAATGTAATGGTAGTGGTAATATTAATAAAGTAATAATAATAATAATAATAATAATAATAATAATAATAATAATAGGAATGATAGTGAGAGGAATAGTGATAATTATATATAATACTAATAATAACTATTGTAGTAGCAGTTGTAGAGCAGGAACATGGGGGCAGCTGGTGGACCACAATTAAATATCCAGACTCTGCAGCTCCGGAGGCAGAAATACCTGCTGAGCTGTATTCCTATAGCTCTCAGTAGCAACGACTTCATGAGCTTCTTCAATGATAAAATTTTAACTATTAGAGAAAAAATTCATCAAGTCCTGCCTTTAACCGGTGCCGACTTGTCTTCAAACACAGGAACCTTGGAAACAGCTGTAGAGCCTGATGTGTGGCTGCTTTGCGCCTGTCAACCTTCTTCAGCTGACTTCGACGATTAATTCATCTAAGCCATCAACCTGTCTCTTAGACCCCATTCCAACTAGGCTGCTTAAAGACGTTTTACCCTTCATTAGCACTTCTTTACTGGATATGATCAATCTGTCTTTATTAACAGGCTATGTACCACAATCCTTTAAAGTAGCTGTAATTAAACCGCTTCTTAAAAAGCCCACTCTTGATCCAGGGGTTTTAGTCAACTATAGACCTATATCTAACCTTCCCTTTCTCTCTAAGATCCTTGAGAAAGCAGTCGCCAATCAGTTGTGTGACTTTCTAAATAACAATAGTTTATTTGAGGATTTTCAGTCAGGATTTAGAGTGCATCATAGCACAGAGACAGCACTGGTGAAAATTACAAATGACCTTTTAATTGCATCAGACAATGGACTTGTCTCTGTACTTATCTTGTTAGATCTTAGTGCTGTGATCGACACCATTGGCCATCACATCCTATTACAGAGACTGGAACATGTAATTGGCATTAAAGGAACCACACTAAGCTGGTTGAAATCCTATCTATCAGATCGATCTCAGTTTGTACATGTTAACGGTGAGTCCTCCATGCACGCCAAAGTTAGTCATGGAGTTCCACAAAGTTCTGTGCTTGGACCGATTCTATTCACCTTATATATGCTTCCTCTAGGCAGTATTATTAGGAAGCATTCCATAAACTTGCATTGCTATGCAGATGATACCCAGTTATATCTATCGATCAAGCCAGATGAAACTAACCAGTTAATTAAACTTCAGGCATGCCTTAAGGACATAAAAACCTGGATGACCATGAACTTTCTGATGTTAAACTCTGACAAAACTGAAGTTATTGTACTTTGTCCCAAACACCTCCGAGACAAATTATCTAAAGATATAGTTGTTCTAGATGGCATTGCCCTGGCCTTCAGCAGCACCGTAAGGACCTCGGAGTTATCTTTGATCAGGATTTATCCTTTAACTCCCACATGAAACAAGCTTCAAGGACTGCCTTTTTTCACCTACGTAATATAGTAAAAATCAGGCACATCCTGTCTAAAAATGATGCCGAAAAATTAGTCCATGCATTTGTTACTTCTAGGTTGGACTACTGCAATTCCTTATTATCCGGCTGCCTGAATAAGTCTCTTAAGACGCTCCAGTTGATCCAGAATGCTGCGGCACGTGTACTGACAAAAACTAGGAAAAGAGATCATATCTCTCCAATATTCGCTTCTCTGCACTGGCTCCCTGTAAAATTTAGAATAGAATTCAAAATCCTTCTCCTCACCTACAAAGCTCTTAACAGTCTGGCACCATCGTATCTTAAAGATCTCATATCACCATATTAACCGACTAGAACACTGCGCTCCCAGGTTGCAGCGTTACTTGTGGTTCCTAGAGTCTCCAAAACTAGAATGGGAGCCAGAGCCTTCAGTTATCAAGCTCCTCTTCTGTGGAATCAGGTCCCAGTTTGGGTTCAGGAGGCAGACACCATCTCCACATTTAAGAGTAGGCTTAAGACTTTCCTCTTTGATAAAGTTTATAGTTAGGGCTGGCTTGGGTGAATCCTGAACCATCCCTTAGTTATAGGCTATAGTCTAGGCTATAGGCCTAGACTGCCGGGAGACTTCACATGATAATAAATAATAATAATAAAACTTTATTTATAGAGCACTTATCAAAACAAAGTACAAAGTGCTTCACAACAAGAAAAATAAAATAACACAGTGAATGACGAAATATAAAGAAATAAAACACATGAAATACAGAAAAGCAATAAAATAAACAGTAAAATAAACAGCCAGTTCAGGTAAAATCAGGATATGCTTTCAGATAAAAATGTGTTTTGAGACGAGATGTTTTGATGCGCCTCTTTCCTCTCTCCTTCTCTCCCTCTCCTTCTGTATGCATTTTTATCCCATTACTGCATGTTACTAACTCAACATCTTCTCTCTCCCGTAGTTTTGTGCTTTCTTGTTTCTCTCCTCTCTCCTTCTGTCGCTTTCAGCAGGTATTTCTGCAGAGTCTGGATCTGTGGTTGTGGGCCACCTGCTGCCCCCATGTTCCTGCTCGTCAACTGCTACTACAGTTGTTGTTATTGGCTCCGTTACTGATGCTGACATTATTCTTCCTATAGCTGTCATTCCTTATTAATATTAACACTACAATTACTATTCTACTATATTAAAAAAATAATAATAATTCTACGTGGTCTTTGCATTGTGCCTCCCTAACCCTATCCCTTCCTCAAACCCTCTCTCTCTCTCTCTCTCTCTCTCTCTCTCTCAAAACCTAACACGGCAGTGGCGGATGGCCGCCCACCATTGAGTTTGGTTCTGTCCAAGATTGGACAGAAGAACCAGACCGTTATTGGCGTTATATAAATAAAATAAAATTGAATTGAACTGAAAGCATACATATGGAGAGGGAGAAGAGGAGAGGAGGAGCTCATTGCATCATGGGAAATCTCCTGGCATTCTAGGCCTATAGCAGCATAACTAAGGGTGGTTTACGACTATAAGCTTTTTCAAAGAGGGGAGCTTACTCTTAAATGTGGAGATGGCCAAACCCCAACTGGGACCTGATTCCACAGGAGAGGAGCTTGATAACTGGGTCATTCCTATTATTATTATTTTTTTAATATTAACACTGCAATTACAATTCTATTATTTAAAAAAAATTTAGGTGGTATTTGCATTGTGCCTCCCTGGGGTTTTTCTTTATTTTCCTCTAGTAATGATGAGTAGTAGGCTGCTCTGGTATTACGGCGGGCTTTCCTATATGTTTTAAGACTATCTTGCCAGACCAAACGAAGTTTTCATGATGTTGCTTTAATTTGCGGGTTTGGGGGTTATACCATGGAGCTAAGCATCTTTGTTTTATTTTCTTCTTTTTTAGAGGGGCAATAGAGTTGAGTCTGGTTCGCAGAGAACCTGCAGCACTATCAACAAGATGATCAATTTAGGAGGGAATGAAATTAGGAGTCAGTGTGTGAATGGGGTGAATGTGATATGTAGATGAAGCGCTTTGAGTAGTCGGAAAAGACTAGAAAGGCACTATATAAGTAGACTATTAAATGTTCAATTTCAATGCCATATACCACAACAAGGTCGAGGATGTGGTTAAAACAGTGAGTGTGAGTTTATGTACACTCTGACAGAAGCCAATTGAATCTAACAATGAGATAAATGCAGTACTGTATCATTATCAACTTCCACATGAATATTAAAATCAATAATTACTTTATCTACTTTAAGGACTAAACTTGATTAAAAACTCTGACAATTCAGACAAAAATTCAGAATAAGGACCAGGAGCACGGTATAGTATAACAAATAGAATTAGCTTTCGTGTTTTCCAGGTTGGGTGTGAAAGACATTGAAAGAACAAGGCTTTTGAATGAGTTATAATTTAGCTTTTACTCTCCCTCAGATTTCTGGTCTTGCTTACTTATTAACTTTATTTCTCAGGCTTATTAATCTTTAACATATGTTAGAGGATAGTGTCATTATGATAAAGAAATGTTTTTTTCTTTCTTTCGCTGTCCTTTGTAGGTTTTCAACCAAGTCCTGGCTTTCCCAGACTTGCCAAGTGTGTCGCAAGAGCATGATGTTTGGTGTCAAGTGCAAACACTGCAAGTAAGTGAATTTAAATATAACCTCCCCCACTCTGTTTGATCATAGTACAACTTGTTATGGTCTCATTTGGGTATGTCATATCCATCTGTTCACAGGTTAAAGTGCCACAACAAATGTACCAAAGATGCTCCCTCATGTCGGATATCATTTCTCACATGTAAGTAACATTCAATGTAATTTTTTTTCTTTCACTTTTTCTTTTTATAAATGAATTTGTCAGGGAAATCCCTTAACATTTTTGCTATTGCTCTGGTGAAGTACTGTATGGGTATGTCAGATCATAACATCTCAAGGACATAACTGATGCATAAAGGAAGTCAATTATGTCTATAAACTAATCATTTGGATGATTTATGTGTGGTGCCCTCTAGCAACGCCACCATTACTGTGGTCGCAAAGTCCAATTGAACTTTTCCATCCACAGTGAAAGCACAAATGTTAGGGTTGATCACAATAGGAATGACATTAAAAAAGTGGAATTTCAGCCAGGAAGCATATGCAAGGAGTGTGGTTTTAGATGGAACGTGAGGATTTGATGGGGATTGATTAAAATGAAAATGACATCATGGATAAGACGCTTGTGGATTTAGCTTTCCTTTTTTCCTCACAGAATCTCAGTTTATATATTTTTGGAGCTGGTAACAGATCAGATCAAAAAGTGTGCTTTTGGTGATTTGCAGTGAAAAGACATCTGGTCATCTGTTAAGACTGGATTATATTTTGTCAAAAGATCAAGTGTTTTAAATTATTACCTTTTATTTCAACTGCATTTCAGTGAAAACATTTTCAACATGTAACAGGTTCTACACGATCTCCTGGACAAAATTATTTGCAAAAGCAGTTAAAAATAAGATAATTTACATACAGTACATCGCAGTGTGATGGGTTTATAAAATGCCACCGCAGTGATGGCGGCTTCGTTACTTCTGCCTACAACCCAGATTATTCTATAGGCAAGGGAGTAGGTTTGGTTTCAGAATTGGGGGAATTTAGAATTTTGTTTCATGAGTATAGAGCTAAGACTTGATGCAGTTTTAGTTCCAGTTATCGCTGTCATTTAACCTGAGCAGATACAATGCAGATGTAATGCTGGGTCAAGCTGCAGAGTATTTACTCTTTGCTTGGGTGAGGATAGGATTCAAGGATGCTTTAAAGGTGCACTAGGTCAGAGAATGGTATGAAAAGTTTTCTGATATAACTAGTAACTACTTGTAAGACTAGTGGAGCTGGATAAGCAGGGATGATAGCTGGGCTACTGAGTGGGCCATGGCATTCATATGAAACTGCCTATCAAGCTAGTGGGGCCAGCCATGGCAGTTTAGCAGATACAGTGTAGATAAAAGGTCGGGTCAAGCCATCGAGTATCTGCTATTTGCTTGGGTGAGAGTAAAATTTAAAGGAAGCTTAAAATTATGTTAGGTCAGGCCTAGAGAGTGGTGTCGTCTGTTAGAGGGCCCAGCAGATTTATAAAGGCACAGCCTGATACCCACTGCAGAACCTAATGATAGGTGATAAAATTTAGTGTAAATACTGGGCTTCCATAGGAATGCTCACCCAACTTCTGGCACATTTTACTATGTATTGGTAACTATAGATAATTTTGTTTTTTTAACTACTATATAAATACATTAGAGAAATATATTATTCACTCCTCCACCCAGTTACTGCCCACACTAAACTCCTATAACACCTACATGTCAAGTCACATGTGTTTAACCTGGTCATACTTCAGTTATAAAATCCTAGCACACGACATGTCTCTCCCACTTGGCTATTGACAGCTCTGTCAGCTGAAGAGTGAATCACACTGGGCAGCAGTAGAGAAGGTTGTACCAGCGTCTGGTTCAAAAGTAGCTTGACTTAGCTGACATTCAGCACCGGAGCTGAGATTGTCAAAGCAGCAAACAGAAATTAGTCGTGCTGTTCTCTGTTTACATCACTCTTCTTTATTTATTTTGTAGACCAGTGATTTTGAGACAAGATTCGGTTTGTAAAGTTTATAGCCTGCCATGCTGTTATCCCGATTTGCTGTGTGTACAATGATGCAGCTAAAATAGAAAGTGCAGTGATTCGACTGACAAAATTAGAGTTGACTTTGGGGTTTCTCAAGTGATGATTCGAATAATCTAAGTTTAGAGGGCAGCCCTACTATTTGGTATGAAATTCTGTGTTTCCCCGCACAGTGTTTCTGTTGTGATGAGATAGTAACATAAAAAGACTAAAAAGACAGTAACTCTGAAACTTATGTACTTGGTTTTTTGTCTAACTCAGACTGCTGAAGCCTTATATACACTTCATATACACTTTGGAATGTATTTTTGCACAAAATGTAGACTGTGGATTTTGCCCCCCATCACTGACATTGGAAGCTCATTAGAAAGGGATCTTGTAATGGCCAGTATGAACAGAGGGAATGATTACAGCAAGCAAAATGTTTCATTGTACAAACAGGCACCTGTGTATTGTTTTTAGACTTACAAAATTGTGAACCTATCCTTTAATATTCAATGTGATTTAAAATGAGCTAATAATATATATAATAATCTTACTTGTAGTGCCAAGGATGCGCAGGGCAGAATCAGTGCCATC